>JAQGCH010002610.1:0-12266 GCA_034699485.1 Nanhermannia elegantula
TGTTTTTCACTCTTTATGTCGTCAAACATTCTGTTTGTGTTCCGCTTAACACACATTTTATTTTTAATTTAATTATTTATTAATTGATTAATCGGTTTATATTTAAATATAAATTTTGACAAAATTTGATTCTTTATTAGCGGATAATTATTAGTATTTAATAGTAATTGAAATGAAAGTGAAATACTTTCTCTGTGAACACATTTTCCTCAATATTGGACTCATTTGTGCGCAAACAGTCATTCTTTCATTAATTAATGGCAATCATTATCTCTATTAATTGTTTTATATAACAAATTATTAATTCATTTTTATTAGATATCAATGAATGCTATTTTATAATTATATCTTTTTTAATTAAAATCAGAAAACACAGGTTTGAGTCTAATCTCAACTTAGAATATAGTTTCAGTTGAATTAAATATTTGTATAATTTATATGAATATTTAGATTAAAAGATTACTATAATCTGTATCTCATTGTCAACAAGTTTATTGATATTAACCCTTAAGTTAAGGTTGAGTTGAATCAACTCGAGACAGAAGACATAGTTAAAAATTGTGACTTTTTATAAACAGGCGATAAAATGGTCTGACAAGAGTAGCATAAAATTAATTTCCTTGAAATGAATAGATTACAAGATGAAAAAGTTTAGCAAAAAAAATGTAATGCGTATATATAATGCGAATATGTACTTAATACAGAATTTTTGGGTCGAGGAAATCCAGCGCTCTATCAAATCGCAACACCAGAAAATCCAAACTGTATTCAAACGCAAAGGATAACATTAATATCTCTATTGTTTATGCATTGTCATCATCCGCCATACCTTTCGAATTCTTGGTAATTATCTCATTCAAAAGTATATGTAAGATAACTAACAAATGTAACCCTTAATCAAAATAGGTTTCCAAGTAGTAATAGTAATATTAGTCACAAAAAATCGCCACCATTTCGGTCGTGACTGCATCTCAATCGCATCTCTTCATCATCCTGTTATATGTTGGGGTCATATATCCAGAAATATCCCGAAATCATCGGCAATCGCCTCAACTTGTATATCAACCCCACAATACATTCAAAATCAGTCAAAATTATTAATTAGTTTAGAAATTATTTTAATTATAAGAGTCATAGCCATGGCGTGCGTTAATGTAAATCGAAATCTAACCGATCAGTTCTATCGCTACAAAATGCCAAAACTTATTGCCAAAGTTGAAGGCAAAGGGAATGGTATTAAAACAGTAATCGTTAATATGGTCGAAGTCGCGAAGGCTCTCAATCGTCCGCCAATGTGTGAGTGGGCTCTTATGTGACTAATTGTATTGAATTTAATGTATTGTATGTAATGTAATGTAATGTATGTATGTATGTATAGATCCCACCAAATACTTCGGCTGTGTATTGGGAGCACAAGTTAATTGTGATCTCAAAAACGAACGTTATATCGTTAACGGCGCACACGATTCGACTAAATTGCAAGACTTATTGGACGGCTTTATTCAGAAATACGTTTTGTGCGCTTCGTGTGAAAATCCCGAAACAGTTCTCTCTGTTAATCAAAAGAAAGGCAGTATAACTGCTAGTTGTAAGGCTTGTGGATATAGCGGTGTAATTGGTGGTCAAGAAAAGTTGGCCACTTATATACTCAAATATCCTCCAAATCAAGTAATAGCCACCGGCGCTTCAGTACAACCGGGAAAGAAAAGCAAGCGTAAAGCTAAAGAAGGAAAGAAACAAAACGGAGACGCAAACGACCGAAACAGTCCTCAACACGATTCGGACGAGTTGAATGAAATCAACAATGAGGACGACGACGATTGGTGTGAAGACACTGATGCTGATGCAGTGGCGCGACGTATGGAAGAATTAAGTGCTGGCGCTAAAGGTCTTATGTTGAACGATGACTTGGAAAAGCCATTAGAAGAACGCTTACAGATGTTTTTTGATTTCACTAAAGTAAGTCATTCAACGTTTGATTTAAACGTTTTGTAATAATTGACTTCAATTTTAGAAAAAGAAAAATGGATTTGAGGGACCACTCGATGCTTCGCTACAAAAAGAAATAATGGCTGAGGCGGAGAGACTCGATGTTCGGGATAAGGCTGTTATCGTTCTTTGTGAATTGCTCTTCGACGACCCTGCAAAGATCATTCAGCAAATAAAGACACACCGACTCCTCTTTTTGCGCGTTAGTCTTGTTTATAGATTCTCTTCATTTCAATTAAAACATGAAAATAAAACAATTATTTACTTATAGTTTACAACTGAGAATAGTAAGGCTCAAAAGTATTTGTTGAGAGGGTTTGAGCTTACTGTCAAAGAGTTCCGCAATCAACTCATGCCTCGCGTGCCCCACATTCTAAAGCTCTTCTATGATTCGGATATTTTGGACGAAAAAGTTCTTCTCGAGTGGGGCTGTAAAGTATGTCTCATTCAGTTATAGATTATCCGAATATAAAACCAATTTTTATGTATTCAATATTTATGAATAGGTTCAGAAGAAAAGTGTTGGCAAAGAAGTGGCGCAAGAAATCTATGATAAGGCTCAGCCTTTCATTAAATGGCTTAAAGAAGCCGAAGAAGAAGAGTCTGACAGCGGAACAGAAGAAGAAATCGAAGTTGTTTACGATGAACGCATACGTCCGGACAAAATAATTCAAATGGAAGATCAGCCAAAAGTAGTTGAATCTGTCACTAAAACGGATGACGACATTGATATCGATGCGATTTAGTCGAATATAATTCTATGTCAATTCGCGATTTGATTTTTTCGTTTTTTTTGCTTTTAGTGTTCGTGTTTAAAACATGATTTCGATTTATATAATTAAATGTTAAATTGTAACTCACTATTAATTATTATGACAGTTACATATATTCAGTTGCAATCGAAACTAATGTTCTTTTATTGTAATTTCAATTGAATGAATTGATGGCTTAATGTCATTACTGCTTATGTTATTCCTAATAAATTGATCATAATTTGCATTCACATCAGTCTTTTCTCAAATTGTATTATAATGTATATTATTGTCTCAATTTTCAATCATTTTATGGCTTTCTTCGCATAAAGGACTTAACAAACTGCGTATAACGTGAAATATTGACATCCTTTCAATTTTACGGTAATTGAGAAATGGAGGTCATGTTACATACTTTAATAAATACGACTTAACTTATAATTATTAAATAACTTATGATATCCGCTATGTATAGGTTCTTAATAAAATTGTTTTTATTTTTTTTAGAAAAGATCGAAAGAATTTGTATTAAAAAAATGAATTCAATTTGTCTTTAATTCCGCGATATTGTGAAAATTTTTGCAATAATGAGATAAACGTTTTGCATTATAATAACTTTCGAAAGATCAAGTGCACAGTTAATGCTATAACAATGTTTTTAAATAAGCATCAGAAGCAGCTGCCCTTAAAATAAATTTCTTTTACGGATTATTTAGGGTTAAATTTGAGCAGAGTATATAAGTTGCGAAGAAGTGGGACCCAGTTTTGCAATCTTTTATTTCATAAGTTTTAGTTTAGTCGAGACCAGTGGCGAATTGAAGGCCAAATAAATTATGAAAACTTTAATGATTCTAAAACACAAATTTTAACAGACATTACTCAATGAGCCCCTTATGCCCCTGGTTTCGCCACTGGTCGAGACGTTGTTTAGACTTATTGTTGAAAATCACGTTCTCTTTATCACTAAAATTAAAGGTAAAACTAAAGGTAAACCACGATCTATAGCTTTTGTATAAAAGTTTTAGCGTATAATAAGCTCTAAAATATTGCGTGAGATTTAGTTAACAATAATATAACTACTTTAATGATAATTAATTCATCATAAAAGGGATAATAATTATGATCTTAATGTGTAATCACATGCAGGGAATCTATTGGCTACTTTTCATCAATGTATGGTATGATGGATATCATGGGTAAAACACATACCATAAAGTGTATGGAACGGGTTTACAACAATATAGTGGCAAAGATTAACTAAAAACAGCTTCAAAAGTGTCAAAGTGTGTGTTTCAGATCAATTTATCTTTAATTCAACTTCTGATAAGATTTCAACTTATTCTTAAGTTTTATTTAAATAAAACCAACTATTAGTTTGTATTTCTCTTTATATTATACTAACAGTTAATTAGCTTAAGATTCAGACCCAACTCCACACAATATGCGGGTTTATAGTATTCTATAAAAAAAGGGTTCAAAAAAATGAATAAATCATAAAAAATGAAATCAAATCGAAAGTAATAACTTGTACAGTATCTAAACTTATCAAAATATTTTCCATCAATTATTAAATGGGGTTAAAAGAAGTTTTTCTTGTGCGACATATTTTATTGACGTTATTAAACGTGTCCTTAAACATGAATGACGTCAATTGAAGCCATTGTTAATTTTTTTCACATAGCATTCATTCGTATTGTATTTTATGTGTTGACTCATATATAGTTTTAATAACACTAATTATTTATTAAGTATTTGAGTGTTTCTACGATTTTGTATAATATTTCATATTTTATTTACAGTATATTTAATCAAATTTTTCATTTAAGATATAATTATTTTATTTTAAACAAAAGTTATTCAATAAATCAAAAAAGTATTAAATATTTAATGAACTGATAAATTACCTGAAAATAGTTGGTGAGTGAGCTCTCATTACTCTATATTTAATTAATTATTTAATTATTAATTGGTTTAAGACATGAAATGCTATCATAAGTTAGCAAATGATCCAAAAGTTTGTCAAACTTTTATCCACTTCTCATACAATCCTAAACTCAAACCAATTTATATAATACAAGATTTGTTTTGATATACCTCTTAAGGAATGGTTACTTCGCAATCATATCAACAAATTAAGTGTTTTATCAGTTTTTCATTTGTTGTCTTATCTCTAAAATAGGTATAGTTTCGACACTTTTGACATTTGTATTAATACAAAAACTATAGTCTAATAGAGATATCAATGGTTTGTGTTTATAACAGTTATTAATTTTAAAATGCATGTTATGAGGGGTGCGGTTATGAGTTAATTGTTTTAATTATTGGCTTAATTTTGTTGGTTTTAAATTTTGTACAAATCTATGCGAATATGTCTGAACCCAATCATATGACTCGTGATGAAAATGCAGTCAAAAGTTTTTTGCCTCACAGCTCACGATTAGTTTCATCTATAGTCAGTTCTCTACGATCTAAACAATGCGATCCAGACATGCCAGAGGTCATGTCAAATGTAATGCCAACTATTTTTACCAAATTAAGCTGTGATTATGATTGCAATAGTAGTGAACATGAATTTGTTGCGCAAATTGATGACAATAATAGACTAACTTATGAGGAAATGAGGTATCAGTTAATGAATCACTTGGTTATCATATGTTGTGCTTCAGTGTAACTCTTGTGCGCTTACAATCATTTCTGTCTAATATTTCAATTTAATTTCTTTACATTCTAATACAGCTGTTAAAACACAATAAAAAGCTCAATAAGTTTTATTCAAGGTTTACATGCAATTGAAGTTCCCTTTCTCTGCGGTAAATCATTCAAATCAAGTCAAGTCAACCCATTTTATAAACTTTTTTCTTAAAATATTGCAAAAAATATAACTAAAAACTCTAAAAACTAAAACTGAGTTTTTTAACTCCCTATTTATAGTGTAGTTTGTATTATAATAGTTTGGTTTTCATTCAAAATAATATCAGAATTTTGTCACTAAATTTAATTAGATTTTTAATGACCTAACCCAATCCAACCCAACCCAATCCAATCCACGCCTCGAATACGAAAGAAATTATTGCTCTATCAATAACTAATATCGTAAAAGGGTTTTTCAAAAGATAAAAATAATTATCAGACCTATTATTTGTAAAAAACTGAAATAAATGAGTCCACTCTTGCCTATTGAGAGTACAGTACCAGTGCCTTACATAACAACCATACCTGTATTGAGTGTAATATCAATTTCTTTCTTCATCTAATTGTAATATAAATTTAATTTATAATAAACTGGAAAACTATTGAATAGGCAATGATTGAAAAATTAGGATAATTTCAATAGAGCTCTGTTGAGTTAATGATTTAAACTCGTTTTCCTACTGAATTTTTGAAAGAATAACCTAAAACAGAGTTCATTACTCTATTGAGGATCAAAATATGAGAGCATTAGAAATGAAAGACAATTCTTTCGAGTTTGGATCCAATCAAAGCATTGTGAGTGTGAGTGCACAAGACTTGCCGTTTGGATTGTTGTGTTTGGTGACCCGTTAAGCGTAGTCTATGATTAACATTTCAATTGTCTATTTTAAAAATTAGCCCATATTTTTACAAATAATCAGTTAAAGCTTCTATTAATCTGTTATAACATTTAAATAGAGTATTATATATCTGTCGATTCACAAATTCTAGCAGATTATCATTATTTGTCATTCGATGATGTGATCAACATCTGAATAAATATGAATTGGTCTCAAATTCAATGATTCATTGAACTTATGCGCCAAATAACTTATTGCGCTTGAATTAACTCTAAATTCTTAAAAATAATGGTTATGTTGTTTTCTCTGAGCTACAAATGCCGAACCTGTTAACAATCGCAGACATAGAGTACTTATTTCAATGTCAAACTCAATGAGAAAATGTGCCAAATTCTCTCTTTAACTAATTATTTGCTTATCTCTTAATAATAGTTTTTATCTTAATGTTAAACTATATGTACTAAAACTGTAGTTTGTATTTTTAATATGAAGCATTTTAATTAAATTAGAGAAAGACTCAAAAGAGTGGACAATATGACTGCTATGACTCAGGACGAAATAATTACAAACACCAAAACTGTGATCCAAGGCTTGGAAGCACTCAAAAATGAAAATCATTCTATACTTTCTGGTTTGTTGGGATCACTACAAGTTGTGAGAGAGGCTTCAAAAGGAGACGCCAACACTAAATTAATGGAAGAAAAGGCTGGAATTATTCAAAAAAGCATTGAATCTATCGAACTCGGACTCGGAGAAGCACAAGTAGGGGTTTTTTTTGCTCTCAGCCCCTATTTAATGAATTTTATCTGCTTTATAAATATTTGACAATTAATTCAAATATATATTATGTACTAATAGGTAATGATGGCATTGGCGGGTCATTTACAGACCATTGAAGCTGAGAAACAAAAACTTCGCGCACAAGTGAGACGTTTATGTCAAGAGAACGCTTGGCTTCGCGATGAATTAGCGAACACTCAGCAAAAACTTCAGGCTTCAGAGCAAATGGTGGCTCAATTGGAAGAAGAGAAAAAACATCTGGAATTTATGAATTCACTCAAAAAATATGACGGCGGAGACGCTAACGTACGTCAAGTTATGTCTGCTTTTTTGTTTTTTATTTTGTTTTCGCTTTCAAAATGTTTATTAATGTTTAATGAATGTGCGAGTTTTTGTGCCAATTGGTCTCAGAGTCTAAATAATTGCATTTTGAATGTAATGCATGTAATCATATATCATTAGATGCATGCCTTCACTTAATCTCTTTTACAGTCGCGTATCAGACCCGGAATTGCAATTAATGACAGAATTACACACAAGGTTTACCTCCAATTTGCAACATTATTCACATTTTATTTTCGTATCAAAAACTAATATCCAGTACTTTGTTATTAATATCGAAATTTTTTATTTTAGATAACGGAGGATTCGTTCAGTGAAAAGAATAAAACAGAAAACGAACCGCCACTTGATTTGGGCTTTCCTGACGACGACGATGATAATGTACATCCAGAAGGCCTGACCCCTACACCTCCCGGACAAATGGCTGCGGCCGCTAATGCAGGATATGAAATACCTGCCCGTCTCAGAACACTACATAACTTAGTAATACAGTACGCATCTCAGGGGCGATACGAAGTTGCAGTTCCGCTCTGCAAACAAGCGCTCGAAGATCTGGAGAAGACTAGCGGTCACGACCACCCAGACGTGGCCACTATGTTGAACATACTCGCTCTCGTCTATAGAGATCAGTATAAATATAGAGAAGCGGCAAACCTTTTGAACGATGCGCTCAACATCAGAGAGAAAACTCTCGGAGAGAATCATCCGGCAGTTGCCGCCACTCTTAACAATTTAGCGGTTTTATATGGAAAGCGGGGCCGATATAAAGAAGCGGAACCGTTATGCAAAAGAGCACTCGAAATAAGAGAAAGAGTTTTAGGGAAATCACATCCGGATGTGGCGAAACAGCTCAACAATTTGGCGCTTTTGTGTCAAAATCAAGGAAAATATGATGAGGTGGAGAAGTATTACTTACGAGCGCTTGAGATCTATGAAAAAGTTTTGGGTCCTGACGATCCAAATGTGGCCAAAACTAAGAACAATTTGGCCTCAGCTTATCTCAAACAAGGGAAGTATAAAGAGGCGGAAATTCTATACAAACAAGTCTTGACCAGAGCTCACGAACGCGAATTCGGTAGTATTGACGCTGAGAACAAACCTATTTGGCAATTGGCTGAAGAAAGAGAAGAAATTAAGAATAAAAATGGAGCGCCAGTTAATGCCGAGTATGGCGGTTGGCATAAAGCTGTTGACAAATGGTATGATTTAATTGGTTTATGTTATGTTTAATTTTTTAATATGTTATGTTTAACTCTCTGACAGCCCAACTGTAGCGACAACATTAAAAAATTTGGGTGCTTTGTATCGAAGACAAGGCAAGAACGATGCAGCGGAAGTACTTGAAGAAACTGCTTTACGAGCGCGAAAAGAGGTAACTATTGAAACGTTTTGTATTTAAACATGTGGTATTCACTGACAACAAATACATAATAATTTACTTACTCTTATAAAGGCATTCGACGCAGCCGTACGACAAGGCAAGTCACCCCATTATTTAAGTACTGATTTTATAGCTGCACAACAACCTAGAGATAAAAGACGATCGTTTTCTAAGGACAGTAGTCGACGTGGGTCTCGAGAATCTTTAGAAAGCATGGGAGACAGCATTGGAGTTGCAAACGATGACGTGAGTACTTTCAATACACATTTAGTTCTGCCTTTTTTCAAAACACATCGAATGACATTCGACCCGAGACGGACTTACAGACAGTTAAACTGTGGTCTCGATTAACATGAGTTGTTGCATGTCTGTAATGGCACTTACAGTATATATGGACTCATTTTTAACAACTTTACTCATTAATCATTATTTTAATTTGTCTTAAATCACGTTTTAATCTTTGGGCTAATCATCTAACACAACAAGATTTATTGCTGTACTGTATCTCTTATACTGTAATTTTTTTAGAGATTTTCTTCTATAAGTCAAGAAATAAATTTCCTATTTATAAAAAGGCGATTAATTTTGTCATAGTTTAAAGTCAGTAAACAGTATCATATGTTGACTCCTAATACCGCTGTACATATTTAAAAGCCATTCATTAGTTTATCTGATGATAGAGTTGATCCCAAACTACTCTTTCCCTTTAATTTAATGCTGATTTTGATGTAAACCCGATTTGATTGCACTGTAATGACTAAATGTAAGCCCTGTCAGCATGTTTTGAATGGTAATGAATCTTGTTGTCATAGTTCTCATATAGTTGTCACTGTTTTAATTAATAATTTCAATTTCATGTAATATGTTTTTAACTCGTTTTTGTTGCACTGAATGACAATATGCACTTTGATTTTGTTTTTCTATTTTATGTTTGCTCAGCCGTCAACTCCAACCATAGCACTTATACAGAGAACATCTTCTGAAGTTAATCTGAATGACCAATCAGTGACAGGGAATCGATCAGGACTTAAATCTAAGTTATTCAGCGCATTGGGATTTCATGCTCCGACTCCTTAAAACATTAAACTATCATAACTACTACTCATTACTGTTTCTGTTTTCAAATTCCACATTTCGCACATCCATTTGATATGATTTTAAAGATTCAACTCATTTATCTGTATAACTAAAAGTCAGTTACGTTAAGGAAAGTGATTGTATTTGTTTTTATTATTATAATTATGTCTATTGTTATGCATACATACACTGCAAAATATTATGCATAATCTGTGATAACTTTTGAAATTGCTTTAAGAGTTTTGTTTTTAAATTATTTTTAAGACGAATTAATTTTTAGTAATTTAAAAGAGCGTCAAATGCTTTAATCAACTTTAGAAACATTATAATTACATATATTTTCTTTTGAAAGTTTAGCAAATAATTGCATTCAATAAAGGGATTGAATCAAAATTCGATTGAATACGTGTTAAATTAGTTAATCAATGAGTGATTTACATATTTTTCAAAAGTTAAAGATGAGATTCTGTACAAAATTTATAATACTCTATAGCCTTCTGTTGCAAATAAAATGTCATATATTTTTACATAAAAATTGAATTCGACTTTATTATTCAAATTTTCTTCCCATACACTTCGTGAGTCTGATCATGTGTTCTAATCCTGTTCTCTGTAAAAGTGCTATTTCTTATTCAATACAATTTCTTATTCTGATCGTAACCTCTGTCTCACTTTTGCCTCATTTCTATAATTGTTGGCTGTCTTTGGTATGTATAATACGGCTATAAAACAGCTAATCGTAAGCGCCAGTAATATGAAACACAGCATTTCATTCACCAAACTTAGTTCATCAATACGGCGAAGTAGTGCTAAGCTTTTACAGAAAATCAAATCAACTGACTATTATCCAGATTTAATTAGTTCCAGGTTAGTGTCGATGCACATCAACTAATGATATGTCACTTTTTATTTAACCAGTAGTTCCTGTCTTATAAACGCTGTGCACTGTTCACAATTGCACTCATAAAGCATTATTACTATAATAAGATGAAATTTTTGAAATGCAAATCACACCACTTGTGACGCCTAATATCCACTGCTATTGCGATCTTTTGTAAATTAACAGTAAATGTGAAGTGATTTTGTTATAAAAGATATTAATTTTTGTTATTTAATAGAATGAAACGAACGCATTCAATGTCAACCATCAGTCAAGAGCCGGAAACTCATGAAAATCGGTTTTCTACCAATTTATTAACCATGAAAAACAAGACTACCAGTTCTCTTCAGTTGCAAAGTTCATCATAACATTCCTTTTGTAAAACAGAATTTATTTATTTAGTTATGAAGACGTTTGCATTTTTGTAACATTAGATATCAATTGATTATTCATTTGAGTTGATTAAAGGCATTAAAGGCAGCTTTTTCTTAATCATTATTTACTGTATAATTATATCATGTTATCTGATTTGGATTTAGATTATTATGTCTTTTTCAAAAATATTAATAAATTTCAAATTAGTGCACTTTAATTACTATATAGTATTTTATATTTTTCTTAAATTTTTTTTTATAATGAATAGCAATGAGTTTCACTATAACTCTCAAGTTTCTTAACCTTAATATCGTTTTGAAGCCAGTAATATAATAAAAATAAAGTTTAACCTCTTATAAACTCTTTACTTACGTTAATTTTTAACTAACTTTCTCCTCATTTATTTATAAACTAATTCATTACAAAACCAGGAAATAAAAGAATGGATCAAAAATTTCGAAACCAGATAAGTGTAAAGATTCAATCTTTTCAAAGCAGGTATTTTGTAAAAAAGTTTTCTCCTGTGTTTCAGAACATTACAAATGACTGATAATAAACTAAAAGTTATCGATCAAAGTATTTCAATTTATTTAAAATTTATTTTTAACTAATTAGTAAAAGTTTCGTAAAAAAGTTCCTGAATTGAGAGCTCAATAATTTATTTTCCAAATTTTGTTAAGACTTAGTCTTTTTTTAACCTTTGGCCAAAAAAGTCAAATTATAGTCTTCATTAAGTTATATGTTTAGTAGAAGTCATACGGAATCTCATTAAACTCTAAAAGTCCAAAAGTTAGTGATAAATGTTTAAATTAGATGTCATTTACTGTATATATTAATTGAGTTATATTGTAGTTTAAAAGTTAAAAGCTTTCAATGAAATCTCAATTCGACAAAAGATGGTTTAGAGTGAAAAAAGTTTAATAATGAGAATATGGATGTGAGTTCATAGTAAAAAACAGACTCATAAGAGGCCGCATAACAGCTAAATCTCATTTATTAGGACTTTTGAAAATCTGGTTTTATCACTACATAAATAGGGACTCAATTACTAGTCATTACATAATCGGCGCTTTTTATCATAAATGAGACGGATTTGAATATCAAAAACCGTGATTTTGATAAAAATGAAACTGAATTTAGAGATTAGACTACATTAGGAC
>JAQGCH010002611.1:0-12264 GCA_034699485.1 Nanhermannia elegantula
GTTTTTTGGGTTTAAAAGTGGGTTCCGGGGGGGGGGGCTAAAATCAAGCGCCTATGCCCATTAACTTTGCTTGTTGAGCTGAACAATATTATCCTGCATTCAACTTTCTAGCTCCCCCGGAAGACCCTCATCCGACCCTACCCGTGGCCGACCAATAAAATGTTATTTTAATTTTAATAGTATTAAAGCATCAGCCTATATATGATAAGCCAATAAAATACCTCACTAATTATGGTATATATATTGTGAGGGCGTTTTTGGTATTAAATATGTTCTCTTCTTCTAAACTTTCAACAACAATTAATACTCCCTATACTGTTATCGATTCGATACAAGATATAAAGGCTAGGAATGACTTAAAACCTATAATTCATTTAACTGATACACATATAAGTCTTATTAAGGTAGTTATGTAATAAATTTCAAAAAACATTAAGACCTAGAGATTATTTATAAAGTGATTTCTGTCTAAAATAAAAATTTGTTTAATGTACCAATTTCATTTATTATTGTTTTTAGAAATTATTAGCAAAATCGGATCAAATTAAAAATAAAATATTTTTTAACAGATATCATGTTTACATATCTACCCCTGGCTTTATAGATATGCTTAACGTTTTTAAATATAAGAAAAGTATGAAGACCTCTCACATAGGAAATAAAAAATATTTTGATTACTTAATAGGTTTTGTTTATAACAAAAATTTGAATGAATTTATTGTTCAGATGCAAAATAAAATGTAAGCTTTGCATACAGTAAATCTTGTATGAAACAATATTTTATCAATTATCTCACATTTAAGATTATACGATATAAGAGAAACCGGTCTTTTCTACAAATGGATTTCTCAAACACAACGATTTGCTGCAGAATTTTTTGAAAAAGAAACCAAAGATAATGGAATCGAAGGTAGACTTTTAGTAAAATACGTACTGAATATTAAGCCAGCGTTAGGGCCATTTTTCATCGGAATTATAATTTCTTTAAATATTTTCGTAATTGAAATTTTAGTAATTATTACAAGCAATAAATCAAGAAAATCTAAAATTCAATCAAATCTTTTTATTAAACCAAATTAAAGATCCTATCACTTAATGAGTAGGGTTTGGCAACGATTTGCTGACATGATAAGAAGTTAGGAAAATCAACGAATAAAAAATGTTTGTTTATCCTATATTGTAGTATGTCAAAAAATTAACAATTTTCAGGTAACACCATGACCATAGGTGGCGCCACTTAGTCGCTATGAATTAAAAACTAATTAAAAACAACTTTTAAACGGTAATAGCTAGGATAAAAATTCTTTCAACAAATGTCCGCCTTAATGCCCCCTTCAATATCATACCAGATATAAAAAATCAGATAACGTTTTCCTGTCAAAATGGGGGTTTGAAATTTTAAAATTGAATTTATGATAATTTTTACTTCGGAAACTTGGAAATCAAGACCAGATTCAGATTCTACGTAAAAAACACATAAGATCAGAAAAAGATTTATCCAATTAGGGTATGGGAAGGGGTTGAAAATTCGTGTCAGCAAATCGTGCGATTCCTATGAGTAGATATTCAAGATTGCAATAGTATTACATGTGTTTGAGTTTCATTGCGATAATACTTCTATTGTAGAGAATATTAAAATTTAGAATTCGGAAAAATTTGTAAAAAAGAGGATATTTATTAAAATTTATTATTTTGTTACATTTTATATCTACTTCACATTACACCTTAAAAAGTTTATAGATAGGGTGACCAACCGTCAAGATTTCATCTGTACAGATTTTAGGCTATATTTAAAAAATACAGTGCTTGGTCACCCCTTTGAGTTTTTCTCAAAATAAGAACTTATGAAAAATTATTATTTGGTCCCCCCTTTGATTTTTTAAGCTATCCAGTTTTTGATTCCATTAGACTTGGTCACCCTATTTATAGGTGTCTTAGGATTTAAACCTTAAGATAATATAATAATAATCTATAACTATTAGGGTTAAAAAATGTTATGTATTCAATATTGCAATATATTAAGAATAAGTGTTGTCATCAAAAACACTGTTTTCTTCTAAGTTTGCAATATTATATTCACATTAAACATATATATATTTTAATACCAAAATGAATATTCATGTGTTGTTTTATAGTTGATTTATGTGAAAACCTTTTATTAGATTTATTATAATTACAAACAAATGGCTTTTCTCTCGAATGAATGCGTAAACGTCTTAATAAATGTGATTTTGAATCAAATCTTTTATGACATGAATTGTATTCACATTTATATCTCTTTTCTTTCAAATGAAGAAAATTTTTATGTTCTTTTAATTGACCACTAGTTACAAACTTTCTTGTGGCAGTAATTCCAATCGTAAATATATTTTTTATTTCCCAAACGACGTCCCAAACACATCTTTAGTTTTAAGCATTTTATTACAATCATTGTAATCACATTTATGTTTTCATATACATTGCCTGAATTATTTTAATTAAGTAATAATATTGACTTATACTTGCAAAATGACAACTTATCTTACACAATAAAATTGATTTCAAATAACAATATTATTTATTTGATATAAAGCATAGGTTCAAAAAATAATTACACTTAATGATTGCCTTAGATTTTATAACGAAGAAAACATGCTTAGAAACAAACATATTTTTACATTAAGTAATTAAAGATTGTCAGTGCATATACAATGTATAATAAGTGTGTTGATGCTAATTTAAGGTAAGGCGAAATATAAATTCATAGAAATTCACAAGGCTAAATAATAAAACGCTAGATGAACTTTTTATAAGGCAAAACAATAAAAAAACGAAAGATGACATTGTCATTTCACCTTTTTGACTAGCGAGATGACAATGTCACCCCAAACAAAGTAAATAAACAAACTTTTAACTTCTGCTAAAACATTTAATTCCCATTAACTATGCTTTAATATTACAGATCATAATACTAATATCTGTCCCCTGAGTCTCAAATTTAATAATATTAATCAATAATTTTTTGGCATTAAAAGTGTGATAAAATATCTTAATTTCAGGAACACTGGACGTTGTTTATATCGCTTGAACTTCATAAAATGCGACAATTATTTTAATTGTTTAAACTACTGTTGACCAAGTTACAAAATTTGAATTTGTTCTCTTTTCAATATATTTTAATTTTGTTCTCGTTTGAGAAATAGTACTTAAACAAAATTAAAATATTTTCCCTTTCTGTTCATGAAGTGCCGTAGTAAACATTTTTATTCTGATGGGATCAAGAATTTTTCAAGCTAAAAATTATTAAAATCTATGCTTCTGTCATATTTACGTATATATATTTACAGCCAAAAAATCATATAACGTTGATATGTTTATAATGTGAACAGACCTACAATTGAACCGGTTTATATACAGTCACACGTCTCTGTAAAAAAAACGTATGAGTAAAGCACCCGCTTTGAAAAAATCGCATTCAAACTTGCGCTTCTTTAATAAACACTTAAAGCTCAAAAATTTTAATAAAATTTAATTTTATTCATTTAAGATTATTTTTTGATTATATTTATTCACTTATTAATGATCTCTAAATATATTAAACATTATAATTAAATACTTTAAACTAAAGTCAAATGTACCAAAATATGTTTAGTGCTTGTTATAAAGTCTGCACTGCGTTGCAGCAAAACTAAACCAATATATAACAGTTTTCAGTGTAGTTAACACTGTTTAGCGCATCGCTCATGCATTAGGTGTTTTAGTAACATTAGTTTCAATGGAAATCAATAAGTTCTAAAATGTAAATTACTCTTAATTTTTTCATTGAATGATATAATGAAACTTATTAATTATAGAAAACCATGAGTAGAATCTAATTCTGCAAAATATTTCTAAAAAATTTTTTACCTTGGTCCCCTCTACCATGGTAAAAATCCAAAAATCCATGGGGGGGGGGGGGGGGGGGTCTACAAATCAAACGGAGGATCAAGGTAAAATTTCGGACCTTGGAGGCGGGGTACACTCCTACCACACACCCCTTCCCCATGTCTGCCACACACCTCTTTTATATAAATCGGTTCAATTAATAACATAAAAGTGTATGATTGGGATAGTGAAAGTTTGAGCAAATTGCTACGTTTTGTGGATATAAATTTATACTACCCTGATTTCGTGTAGATAACTCGCACCCGCGTATTAGACGTACCTTTGAAATAACACCAATTTTATTATAAAAGCCCTAATTACCCAAATAAAATGACTCTAAGTCGCAGACATTATTTTCTTAAGATTTTAACTTTTTTCTTCATATAAGACGCGAGTTATCCCCGAAATCAGGCTGTAAATAAAATTAAAGCTATTAATATATAAAAGTAATATGATCCTGCTGATTATTAATTTCTTTCTCGTTCTTGAGCCATAAGATAAAATAAATTAGTTGAATTAGCATTTCTATTTGCCATAATATATTTGATCAATGTGTTTTTTGTTGAAATTAATTTTTTGTTAGTGCTCTCAAATATAAAATACAATAGACTGATACTGAGCCCAAAAAATAATATAATATAAACGCCTATTAAGTTGTGTAAGCTTATTATTTCAAGGTTATTTTCTTGAAATGAAAAGTTTTTTTGTGTTTTAAAAAGTGTTTGTTGACGCCAATAGTCAAAGAAACCACTTTCAAAAGTAGACAGCACTAATAAATCCAATTTATTTTTGAGTGTGCAAGAGATAAACTTTGAATAAATAATAACAAGTGGGTTTCCAGAATGCAATTCGTGGCCCACATAAAAAGGCACATAACTGTGCTTATTGACAAAAGTTGTTAAATGATGACTGAATGCAATTAAAACAGAATTTCCATTCAATACACTCGAATAGTTTGGATTGTAATAATTTATTTCAATTTTTGTATTACCAAACTTTTCAAATATATGTCTCATATTTGGAACCATTAAACTTTTCAAATAATTTTTTACGCTCGGAGTTGATAATATCTCGACATTAAGCGAATGTGATTTTATTTTCTCAACAATATCTTCAAAAGTATTCATTATTGAATACGGATTATAAACAATGTTTGATAGAAGTACAGAAAGAAAATTTTGTGTCAAAAAAGATGATATTAAAAGCCATAAACCAAATAAATAGAATTTTCTAAATTTAGTCAAAAACAAAATATTTCGAGTGGTGAGTGTTTGACTCAAAAAGGGGTATATATGGTAAATAAATATTTTAATAATAGATATATTTAATGCTTTAAAATTTATGTGAAAACTGTTTTTCCATAATATAAATATAATATGTATGAGCGTTAATAAAATGACTGTCAAAAAATACAAGAGCCATAAGTTGGTGCTGAATGAGGACAAAAATCTAAAAATGTCTTTATTTTGATTTTCATATACTCTACCACTTAAAATAGCGACAGCATATGTATAATCAAATGCAGGAGAAAATTGCACCAAGCTAAATCTTTCATAAGTAGCCATAAATTCTGTAATAGCAATGTCGCACTCATTTTTTGCCACTTTTTTAACAGCAACTTCAAAATTATATTTCGTGTTTTCTTCTATTATTGAATAATTTAATTTACTTTTAAGTAAACTAATAAAATAAAAACTTATTCCAGTATTAAATGTAACTGCAATTCTCAATTGTTCTCTTTTAAATGTGTTATTCATTTCTGAGTTATTAAAATAATTATTCATGTTTAATATATGATTTTTTAAATCGTAAAAATAAACTATTTTTTGCAATTGTTAGTGCAGTTTTTATATGCAGTACGAAATTGTATTAATTGAGTAATATTATTGATTAGCACTCGTAAAATAACAAACTAACAACTTATCTTACACAATAAAATTGATTTCACAATTGAATATTATTTAATTGATATAAAGTAGAGGTTCAAAAAATAATTAAATACAATGATTGTCTTGGATTTTAGAAGAAATAATGATGAAAACACTCTTCAAAACCAACATCTTTTTGCAATAAGTATTTTTTGATTGAAAATGCATATACTGTACAATTTATAATTAGTGTTTTAATGATAAAATCAATTCCATATACACAAACCATTAATTGATTATTACATAATAATAAGTTAGAAATTTTTTAATAGTATGTTATAATAGAAGAAAACATATAATTTGACGCCAAGCTTAACAATGTCCTAAAACTAATTTAACTTATTTGTTGTATTTTTACAGGTTTTATGTTTTTTATTTTATATCATTATTATTAAATTTCTGTCACTAGTGAAGGAATCATTTAATTTTAACCTCTAGTTTTATTTTTATGAATATATATATATCAACCATACTTTAAAAATCTCTTAATAGAAACAGCTGAATAAATTTTAAGCCTAGTTAAATATATCTTACACACATAATATTATATTTACTATGATTATTTATAAGTATTAGACATACATGTGCATGTCCGGACATGTCCGGGTTTGGGTCAACTTTCAGGAATTCTTGAAATTTCAAATGGGGGTCAAAAACTCTTTACTTTTCTGAGACAATTTTTCTCAGAAAGCGGTCTCCAGACAAAACAAATTATTTTGAAATTTTCACTCCTTTTTAGGGAAATAATATTTTTATTGCCATTTTTTTAATAATATAGATTTATTCGCAATGAATTTTCAAATTAATTGATAAAATATTACTTATACGTTTGAGTGGGTACTTCCAAGATTTTAAATATTAATTGAATTATTTTTCGAACACTCATAATAGTCTTGTAAACTACCAGTAAATCTTTCATTATATCCTACTATAAACTTATTGTACCAAACAAGTATTCCAGAAAATAATTGTAATCCAGTAAGTGATAATGGAGTCAAGTCAAATAAACCAAAAATAGTGAAATGTGGGTAAATTTTTTCCAGTAGATCTAATAGTGCTTTACCCTTTCAAAAAAAATATAAATACAGTTTAGTAAAGAAAAGTTAAATTTAAATTAATTATTATACAATAAAATTTAATAAATTCTTACGATGTTTTAAGAAATATATTTAAAGCTTAATTTTAAGAGAGAATAGTTAAACATATATTGCATCTCATAGTAATATTTAAAGTTTAAACTTTTAAAAAATTTGTATCAAAAATTATAACAAATTAATATATAAAAGTGAGTTTCAAGTTGAAAACAAAACATGATTTGAAATTGAATTAAACTACAGTTCCAATGAGATAAGAAAGTACCACGCTGGTTAGAGCAGAGAACTATTAGCTGCAAAAGTTGCTTGGCTAATTCATCAAGAATTTTAAAGCTTCAAATTGATTTTATCTATAGAATTTACATGGGCTGACTAAAAGCATTATATTCAATATTATTGGGGTAAAATTGACTAACTAGGTCATTCGTTAATTACTAAATATAAAATAAATTTCACTCAATACCTGTTCAAATTCATTCAATGACTTAGATCTTGAGTAAATTATTTTAATAATAAGATCTTTGGCTCTGGTTTGCACATTAGTTATCATAAAAGCAGGTATTAATGATTGAAAGAATATAAATCCATAAATGAGAAATAATAATATCCACGAAAAAATTATTTCCCAGTCTAATGCGTATTCATGTGTCATTGTAATTGTTTCAAAAAGACGATAGGTGAATCGAATAAATACTATCGCAAATAAAATTGCAATTATATTCTTAAATTCATCATCAATCTTCTCTATAAATATAATATAGTCGATATACCATAAACGAAATTGTTCTAGCTCATCCGTAAATTGGTTTAATTGCGCTTCCTTTAATTTATTTACTTGAACATCCTCATATTCTTTATATTCAGGTATGTCTACTTTTATTTTATAGCATATGTGCCAAAAGAAGTTTATAAAATAAAACAAATATACGTTGGTGACGAATTCCCCAATTGAAAAGAAATAAATGAACCAATCCATGTTATTTGTAATTTTAACATTTTTTGATAAAAGTAGAAATGCGAAAGTGAAGACCGCTGCACAAGCAAACACAGAAACCCAGCCTGCTATCACTTTTTTAATCCAAAATTTAGATTTTTCACGTAATGCACCGCAAAAATATTTACTACATTTTTTGTTTCCATCAGTTAATGATTTCTCAATTTTAAAAAATTCAGGTAAATTGGGTGCTTTTGTCTCTTTCAGTATTATAGATTTAAGAAAACCATACCATCTTTCTTTCAAATAACAGGAGAAAGTCATAATTATAACGAAAATACTTTTAGCGAACATATGAAAATTGACGATATAATAGTGGGATTTTCGGTTGTCATTAAGGAAGCAATTAATAATATTAGTAATTGGGTAAAATAAAATGATTATTACAACAATAAATAAAATCAATTTAAATGCAAAGAATAAAACTTTCCAAAAATTACGTGCGGGGTAATTCATCTCAAGTTGTCTTGAAGACCATAAACTTAGTTTTTTATCTTCTAGGTCTGTAAATTATACAAATATTTAGTGTTTTTCACTTTTCTATCTCCCTTTTTAGTAAATAAGTATATATAAATGTTATGTAAATTAACAGCATTATCGTGAGCTATAATGTGAGATATGACAAAAATACAATCATATCGAAAGAGAAATAGTGTACTCTAAATATATAGATGTTTATAAATAATAGTCGAATAATTTTCAAAAACAAATGCATTGAAATATATCAAAAATAAACTTATATTACCTGTGCTAAATTATTTGTGAGATACTTTAGCATAAGAATTGTGTAAACAACCTTAGAACAAATTTTAATATAAATTACCTTGTTTATTATTTTGATTGAAACACGTTAAGTTATTTGAAACTTCAACATTTGAAGGGCATTGAGATGTAGATAAATTAAGATTTAATTCTGATTTAAATGATGTACTGGCATCTAAATATTGAAAAATAAACTTTTGGTTATTTGTAAAATTTTTAAAATAAATTTAACCTGTTTGTTGTAAATTATTTTTAATAAATTCTTCACCCATCATAATTTTAATAATTTCATTTTAAATAAAAACATATTTTTAATTTCTTATATAAGATGTATATGATGTATATGTTCGATTTATATACACATAAACTGAGCATGGCGTCATGAATATTTATTTTAGAAAATGTTATCTCTTTTTATTTAGTTTTATTGATTTCTTATACTTAATCAAACAATTGATAAATAAGACCTTCAAGTGTTTATAGATAAAAAATGTTATTCAGTGTGAAAATTATTTAGAAAATACTGCTATCCATTTATAATAGAAAACGCAAAAATTAATGTGGGTCACTATAAATTATTTGATATAATAAACTAAAGTAAGCGAAATTTGATATTTTAGGATTTTATGATATATGATATGCTTTACAATACATTTTAAATCTTAAGATTGTAAAATTTTACATAAATATCTTATTCAAAATGAACTTAACTTATACCTTTGTATTTATAACTTCACACACATACAAGAACACAATAATCCTATAATTTACTGTAGAACTTATTGAGCCTAATGTACTATTTCTAACTTTGAAAACAGTGACTTTAAAATATATACTGTAAAAGCCCGGATGTCAGTGGCGTTTCAATTCGTTTGGAAACAACCCAAGCATGACATTCAAGAGAGTTAAATGTCCGACAGCCTTAACCTCTTTAACAGGTTGTACGAGAAATGATGACAGTTCTTATCCTTCTCAATAAATATATTAAATCAAGAAAATGATACAAAATATTCCTCAACGTTGTTGTCTATAATATTGTTAAGAATTAATTTTGTTTTTACTTTTAGGCATTGTATACTTGTTTACTTTTACTCGTATACATACTTTTAAATTTGATTAATAATATTTGATTGCATGTGAATTATATGATTCAATTTTTTCAATTATTAAACTCTACTATATATTCTGCCCTACACTTACAAATTGTACTTCATTAGAATTGTTATCATATTTAGTACAGTAGGTTTCAAAACAGTGTTCCATTTGAACGATTAGTAGCAAATAATCAAAAATGAGTACAATTTTAACTCATTTATGTAAAATATAATAAAAAAAAATTTGATAAAATAATTTTACCCCCGTTGGGCGCGAACTCGATGCCTTTGTTTAATAACTTTGACCACTAGCCCAAAGAGCTGTTATGAAAATTATTTTTTAAAAATTGATGACTTTAATAATGACTGTATATCAGTCAATATTCAAATAACAAATCATTAGTCACTATTTATGTAAAACATTAATTAGTTTACGTAAATTAGTTTTGATAAGAAACCATTTTGAGTGATAAGAAGGAGATATCAAAGTATTTCAATTTTTATCTCGTTTAGTAAGAGATCAAAAGGAATACCGTTTTGAAACCAACTGTACTTTAAGTTTAACGGTTTATCTATTAAAATATTATTACTATAAACTCTATTCAAATGTAAATAATCAAAAGGTTACTAAATCTAGTAATCTGTCAACTAGTTTATGAAAAATATCTTTCTGGAGTATAAGTACTGATATATTATTCTGACGAAGCAGAGAGCGGCTCATTTACATGATTTACAATTAATATTCGCCCTTTTTTGCTGAGCTTGAGCTTCTCCTTTGCTCTACACTCGTCCTAATCAATACACTTTCAAGCATTTGAGTGGATAACAAAACAAATTAAAATCTTTTAAAATTTGCTGCATTACTCTCTCAAATATAGGAGAATATGCTTTTTATTATTTGTATTCTGTTATTGGTATAGCTATTGGCGGGTCACTAATTTATTACATGCTTTTGAATTGACGTAGGAATCATTTAGATATTGCTATAGACGAAAATCATAAATTAAATGGTTGGGGATTTGGAATCGTTGTATTTGATTAATTGCAAAAATTTTAAACTTCTTGAAGTACATATCAATGATTTAACAGATGAACACTTTGATGACATCTGTGAGGTTGTTCTACTTGTTCATAAAATTTTCAGATAGCATTTATAAATAAGTTAACTCACATTTCAATCATCTAAAGTTGTGCACTACAGTCATCAAATTGTTTTTATTTCAAAACTCTTATCAACAACAAAAATAGGAAAAACCAATGATTAAATGTTAATACTTTCGAATAAAAGCATTATGTTTTGACATTAATTACTATTTGTTTGCATTTATTCGAAAGTATTAACATTTAATCATGGTTTTTCCTATTTTTGTTGTTGATAAGAGTTTTGAAATAAAAACTATTTGATGACTGTAGTGCACAACTTTAGATAATTGAAATGTGAGTTAACTTATTTATAAATGCTATCTAAAAATTTTTTAACAAGTATTCTGACTCCAAAACCTCACAGACATTCACTTATATTTACAGTAATTGAAACAGTTATATATTTTTTACTCTTACCCATTTACCTGACTTTTTGGTGCTGCAACTATATCTAAGGATTAAGTTCGAAAGCGTCTATTCCTAAAAATTGTTTATTGCATGCAACTGTACCTTAGGTATAATGGCATGGATGTTAAACCTTAGATATTATTGCACTCATTACTTTAATTAATAAGACGTAAATACATGAAAAACAATTTATTCAATTAATTATACATCAATTCAAAGTTAATCAATCCATTCTACAGTTGATTCGATATCTTCTTCTTCCTCCTCGTCATCAGTTAGTCCAGAGGTTCAGATATTTGTTCCAAGTTTGATAAACTCAAATGACCGGTTGTAAGAATGTCAAGTAGTTTACTATGATATTGGAAATAACTTTGATTTGCAGATTTGAAACTTTTAACTATCATTTCAGTATTCAATTGGAGTATGACTTCGTGCACCCCATTGACAATCATTGAATATGAGACTTTTGGTTTAATACCAGTCTTTTTATTATACTGACATTAGTTTTATAATTGTGAACCAAATTTAGTCTAATACTATCTGTTTTATGTGCTGTGTGAGCATCCATAACGAGAAGTGTACGCCCGACCGCATTACTAAATAATCCTCTTCGTTGACCCCAAACTTTTTGTATCCAAACTCTCATAAGCTCTTCTTTCATTGACCCTTTTATTGAAGCAGTAACCGTAACATCTGAAGGCCAGACTTGACCCTTGGCAGGTTTGGGTGGATTTTTCAGATTTTTAAATATTATCATTGAATTAGCTTTTAGGCGATCAGAAAAAATGCACAAAACAAGTGTAAAGCGTAGCTTTTCTTTAAAATCGTACGTTTTCGTATGCGGAACATCAAAATACATGGGTACAGTGGGTGCAAATGAAAACTGAAAAATAATTTCACTAACTATTAGTGAAATATCCTATTTATACTTTATATGA
>JAQGCH010002612.1:0-12263 GCA_034699485.1 Nanhermannia elegantula
TCATTTGTTCGGTTCTATAGCGGCCAGTATTCGAGCTGTGGGTGCCACAGAGTAATTCCTATCATTATTATATAGATAAGATAAAAGTATTTAATAGAAAAAATAGATATGAAAAATTAAATTATAAAAAGGAGATCCGTTAAAATACTACGAAATAACAGAATGTTGAACAATTTGCTATCTATGATTTGAAAATACAATACAATCTTGAAATTTACAAGAAAGAATAAAAATAAAATGGGCGTTGCTCAAATTTTTATAGGTGAGCCATTTTCTAGTCAGTATTACGTGTTACTATTATTTGACTAAGCATGTTAAGTATTTAAGATAATCTATAAGATATGATCTTTAAAATGAGCCCTTATTCATTTCATTATTCAACAGGAAAAGTAATCAAATTATTTTTTGAAAATGACATTTTCTCCCATAGGGAGCATTACAAAAAAATTTTTATTTTACCGATAGATGTTGGACATAATATTTTGAGGGTCGAAGACACTTAGGCTATGCTTTAATTTTATCATAGAAACCAAGTTGTCCAACATCCCGTAATTTCGCAATATTTTAACTGATCTCCTTTTTATAATTTTAATTTTATCTATTTTTTCTATTTAATATTTTTATCTAATATAACTTGTTTCTTAAATGATGCTATAAATGTATTAATACTAATAATAAGTAATAACTATAAGAAATCTTAATGATTTCTGAAAATAAATTTTTTGTATACGAAAAATTTAATTTTTTGAAACCAATTTTTGATGTAATTTATGAAAATATTGTTTGCGTAAGTTTTAAAATTAATATTTTGTCATTAGAAAGTATTTTTAAATGTTTAATTAGAATAAATTCATTATCTATTGTCTTGATAGGTACCTGCCATAGGTCACCTAACCTATCCAATAAACAGATTTGGTCTATTAAACAAATTTAACAGATCATGTATGAGTTAACTTTTTGTCACAAAATTGAAATTTAATTATAGAATTAACCTTATTTAGAATTTTGTTGGACTAGAAATGAAAGTGGGGACTAAGGTAAACTTTTTTCAAATTGTTGGTCAAAAATCCTTAGGGTTTCTAGAAATCAAAGGGGGACCAAGGTAAAATTTCGGAGCCTGGAAGTTATCAACCGGCCTTCGCCAAGTCTTCATACCCCTAACAGAAAATCTGATTTAGTTGCATAGAGAGCATATTCCGGCATATAATCAATATATTTATAATCAATAAAGTGTTGAATATTAAAATTAAAAGTATTATTTATTTGAATAAACCCATAACAAGTAGGTGTCTATGTTCAGTCCTAAATCAATTAAATGCATTATAGTCTAATTATAATAAAACTCATTAAAATAAAATATCTAAAATATCTAATAAATCTCCTTAAATCTAATGAAAATAAAATCTTATATTAATACAATGGACTGTACCAGACACACCAATGTGAAATGACCCATAGCATTTCGTGGTGTTTAATTTTAGATTCGCAGGAATTTTCAAAAATTATCATATTTTTTATTTCTAATATGTTTATGCCATACAGTATAATAAATATTTTATTATTATAGCCATTAAAAATTAAATTAAATTAAATAAGACGAATTTATAGAATAAAATAAATGATGTAAATATTTTTAATGATATTTTATACTTGTTTTTAACAAATATCGCTCATAAATAATTAAATAAAAAGTGACAAAAAGAATATAATGCTATAAATTCGACTTTTATTTTTTAAACTAAAATACACTTTTAGAAATGAATTAACAAAGTTAACAATAAATCGTATTTAAATTTAAAAGGCCTTAGATAGTATATCAGGCTAATGAGGCTTATTTTTAAAAATTATTGTTACTTAAAATTAATTTAAGTAACTCCCGAAAGGTCCGACCAATTACCGTATCTTATACCTTGATGAATTGAGCTTATTATGCTGACTAAATTGATACCACATTTGACCAGATCCGACCCGAACCTGGCCACATCTCGCAAACTTCAGACGGGGATCTGGTCAAGTGTGGTATCAATTTACTCAGCATGATGAGCTCAATTCATCAAGGTATAAGATGCGGTAATTGGTCGGAACCTTCGGGAGTTATTCAGAATATTGCAGTTGATAATGAATTTTAAAAAATTAAATTATACAAAGGTGAGGGCCTATGGGCAAAAGTTAATATTTAATATTTGATACCTAGGACTCACTTTGTTTTTTAAATTGGGTACCATTAAAAAAGCTGTGACAAAGCAGACGCCCTTCCAGGGTTAATATTATAATTCAAGTTATTATTATATGTAAACAATAAAAATTTTATTATTATTTCCTTGGCTTTGAGCAAACGAATTAGTTTTTTCAGTTAACACAATATCGAAAGATTTGCTACAAAATCTCTTATATAATCGATAAAACGATGCCATTAGTATACATATAGCGAACATAGAAAACGCATACATAAATGGAAACAACCAAACTTTGCGTATTTGCTATTAATAAAAGGAAAAAAGTTAATTAAAAAATAAAATTTTGAAAAATTTCATTAACTTTAAAGATATTTTTAAGCATATAAATGTCTTATGAATTATGATTAGAGTACAGTTTAAATACTTAAATTGTTATTATATAAAGTATAGCTTTGAAATAATATCCGATTCCTGATCATAACTAAAATAATTATATTCAAATACCTCATATGGAAATGAGAGCGAAATGATTGTAAGTGCAGTTCCAACATTTTGAATACCGGCTTCAATACCAATAGTCCTTCTGACACAATGCTTAAGTCGAAAAATACTGGCCGACAAATAGCCCAATGTGACGCCCAATAAAGGTAAAGTGAATTCAGCGATATATATAGAATATGGTACGTTTTCGAATATGTTTGGAAATATGAACACTTCTAATGTCTATCAATAGAATTTGTTATTTGCTCTAACATTTGAATTTGTAAATTATTTAAATAATTAATATAATTATTACCTGACATATAACAACGATTAAAAATCCAGCGATACTTCCCACCTGAGGCAAATAAATTTGCATTTAATTTTAAAATTATTAATGAAATAATATAGTTTTGAAAATTGTGCCCTTCATTTGAGCAACATCAATTTAAGATTAATATACCGTACTTGTGTTAAAAAAGGTGAAACTTTGGGAAATTTCCAGTTAACAAACATTCCAACTACTACTGGAGTTGTCAATGATATCAATGAGAAGAACATTTTTCCATAGGGAATCACAATTGTTTCTGTCTCTAAACTTCTTCCATAGATCCATAAATTAAAAGGCATCATAAATAAGGACACAACTGTTGAAAATGATGTCATCGTTACGCTATAAAAGATTATAAAATTAAATATTAAATTAACATTTATCGAAGTTTTACATAAATTAAGCATAAGATTTAGATTTAAAACAAGAAATAAATTCCATTAATTAATTACCTTAACGAAAGGTCGCCCCCACAGAAATATGTAAATATGTTTGAAGTGACACCTCCTGTATTAGAGTAATGTGAAAGTGATAAATATGACTAAGAAGTAGCGAAGGAAAACTAAACCAAAACAAAAATTCTGAGTTAAGTTTGGTATTGGGGGTTGATTTAGGGCAAAATTTTTAAAAACAGCATTTGTTTGGTTGGGTGCGTGTTTTAAATTTCATAACTTTAGTACTGAATTTTAAACCTTTATTAATCTCGTTTTGTAAGAATATCATCCCTCAAAAAATACTTTAATATTCTATGAAGTATAAAATTTAAAAATTCTTTAATAGTATCCTATTAATGCGTATTATTTGTGCCTAATTCATTGTTTTATGGTACTATTTTAGGTGCCTAAAACATTATTTTTGGTCTGGAACTTTGTATTCTTAGACATCAATATTTTAATCATTATATCATATTAAAGTTATTTAATTCTCATTTATTGAAAATTTAAAAGCATTTGATAAAAAATATTAAAAATTCTTTAAGGGAATGTTGTTATACCCACCAGGACTACACGCAAGCACCAAAAGACCAGTTGCGTGAAGCGCATCCATTGTAAGTAAATTAATAAGGCAATAAGCAGTAAATGGCAACAGTATAAATTGACTAATCATTCCGATAATTACTCCCACAGGCTTTTTAACATGACCCCAGACCTAATGAATATGATAAGTTTTTAAATTATATTAAATTTATGATTAAATTATAAGCATTTAATTATTTCTGAAAATAATGTTTTAACCCCCTTTTTATAATGATTTTTTTTTGCTAAATAGATTTAAACACATTATTTATTTAAGAGTTTTCTATAATGCAATTTACTGATCTTTATATTTATTTATTGATTATTAAAGTTGTTTGAAAGTTTAAAACAAGTATAAAACCTCTAAATATAGACAAACGCTGGACAAGCGCTTTGTGAAAATGTTAAACATTAAATTACACAACACGTATGTGAAAAAGGGTTTTAAACAAAAAGTATTAAACATTAAGAGTATAAAGGTATAATACCAGTATATTATAATTGCATCCTAATATTTTTAAAATTATCAAAGTTATGTAAGTGCATGGAATTCGTGACTTAAAAGTCATTGAATAAAAATAACTTAAATTTCTTTGTCATGATATACTGTCTAGTATTGGTAGAGGTAGATTAAAAAATTACATTTTCTCGACTAAATACTGTATGTCAATAACTTTACTCGTTAAGCAATTAATTATTCCAAGACGTATTATGAATATGCTGAATTCAAAAATACGTAAAGCAGCGTAATCAGAGAAAAATAATTTAGTAAAATATCAATACAAATACATGTAGTTTACGCTATATTAATAAAATTTGAAAATTTTTACGTGGGATCCGGGTTTGAATTTTCTGACCCATTTTTAAGTTAACAAATGTTGGCAACGCTTTACTATATCCGAAGTTATTATATCAATAAATACTGTTTTAATAATTAATGGTTTTCGTTCATCCAAATAAATTTTCAATAATTATATCTATTTTGAAAATGAAATCTTGGAACATACCTGTGCCCAAGTTATTGAGCATCCCATAGCAAACATGACAGTTAAAAGTAATGCTACAATTAGGATATCGTGGACTTTTTTCAGCATTGGTGGTGCGACATAAGGCGCTGGGGTTTTAGAGGGGCTGTCATCTGTGCCATTAACAGTTTGAAGAACAAAAGTGATGTTTTCCACCAAATTAGTTGCTGTCTTTGCCATAATATTTGATCTGTGATGTTCACCTTACAAGTACTACAATTATCGAATAAATTTTACAAAAATTTTATAAAAACAAAGCCCAATTTTAACATGCGATTAATATAGTACATTTTATTAATAAGATTTAATAAAATAAATTATTGCAAATGTAAACAAATGCAGTATGACCCCAATTTTAGCAACACAAATTATTGCAAAATTAAATTTTAGCAAAAGATTTTTAAACAAAGTCAACTCATTTAGGTTAATTATTAATCAAGTGTTCAGATTAAAGCAAATCATATTTTAGAAATTAGGCATTTTCAGGCCACAGCTGTTAAGCACAATTAAGCATTTTCAAAGTACACGTAGCTTTATCATTATTTCAATTTTAGGAATTCCATAATTTCAAAAGTAATATTAGGATTAATAAAAAATGATGATTTCTAATTATATTTGTGAAAACGTATTAAACATAGTGATGCGTTTATTAAATTTAAAAAAATATCACTTGAATAGCTTTATTTTTTCAAGTATTTCAATTCATATCAGGAAAACTGGATTTTAGAAACAATATTTTATGCACTAACGAGCTGCTAAAATCTGGATCATAGTCTAATGCAATAAATATAGATATCACATACAGTAGATCTGTATAAGTTTGAGATTGAATGAAAATAAATAAACAACAGTTGTTATTACACACTCCTTCAAATTTCGTACACTGATGTATTATAACGACACTGCAATAATTATTTTGAAAAAACTTATATTAATTTAACAGGTTTTTGCTTACAATGGACTTCAAGGATAAAAAGTTCTCAAGGATGAGATTTACTTTTTGGACAATTCTCTATTATATCAAAAATTGGTATACCTAATTCTTAAACATAATTAATTGATGTGTAGAATTATTTATTCTGAGAAAATATAAAGTGCAATAACGGATTTTTTTGAAATTTCTCCTAAATTTGTGGACCTAATATTTTTAAAAATTGCATACCCTTACTTCTTTTGAGATACTGAGCACGAATTCATCATAAAATTACTATAACTAATTAACAAACATTTTTAATGAAAACATCAAAATAAACAAATAAAAAATATATTTTTGTGTTTACTAAAGTTAATTTCCGAGAATCCCTTCAGAAATTTTTATAAACATAGTTTTATCAAGATTGTGCAAAGCTGAATGAAATTATATTTAAAGCCTTGGTGGTTATTAGTTTCTAATTTTATTTTCTTTCATAGTAAACATTATAAAAAATTGCACTATAAATTCGATGCCTCCTAAACTAAATATTATATTTTAAACCCTTATGGAAAATATGTTGTCATATTTACAATCAGGAAAAGATGTAAAAAATTTAATAATTAATATGTAGAAAGATTAAAATAAAGTTACTACTGCTAAACTTATATGTTGTATAAATATTTATTGAAGAGTAATCCTATTTACTATGATTGATTAGATGTGTACTGGTACATTTACTATAGAGTTCAAGGTTAAGGTTTATATCTTATTCGTGAAAGGTATGCTTAATGCATTAATTAAGTTGCAGAAAAGTCAAGTTTTTGCTTAATATGTGTGTTATAGCTATTTTTAACTAATTGAGTGCTTGTAAGCTAAGTTTGTAATTTAGGTGAAAAGTGAATGTGTTACATAACAAAATTATATTTTTCAACCTGATATTTTTCAGAAGATCTTACCTAAATTATGGTAATATTTTTGCATGTTTTTTCTTATAACAGCATAGGTTAATCATATTGTACTAAAGGATTGTTCTAAAAAGTCTACTAACGAGGGTTCTAACTTATTAACTTTCAATAATTAATTTTATAATAGAACTGTAATTTGAAACCATTTATAATAAGAAACTTTCAATTTTACAGCATATTATATTTTGTAAAATTTAACTCTTGATTTGCACTAAAGTATTACTACAACTCTTTTATCAGTATTGGATTTTAAAATAACCCGGATATTGATCTTTGACCAAAAAAATATATTGTGAAATAGGATATAACTAATGCATTTTTATACGTATTAAAGTAATACATCCTTATCATATTAGTTAATCTAACTAAACATAAAATACATTATGATTTATACTTACCTTAGAAAAATTAATAGACTGTATACAGAATTTGATAAATAGTTAAGGACAATGCTGGAATCAATGTAACTCATCAAATTAATCAATAATAAAATTTTATGTACACAAACTCTATTTTCTTAATTATAACTAAAAGTAAAGTGGTCCTAAATACGTATTTAAAATATTTTAACGACTTAACACACATAAAATAAATGCAGTATTTATTTGTCTATATAAATTTTTTATAAAGCTAGTTTAGTTTCGTTGCTTTGGCTGATAAATAATTTTATAACTCAAATATTTCTGCAATCATATTATCTGAAAAATGACTATTAATTATTATTATATTTAAAAAATGAATTTAACTTTTGTGCTGTCGATACAATAAAATAACTTTATTATTGAAGTTTAAATAAACATCCTAATCACATATTATGATCTATCCGCTCTCGTTTAGATTATAAAAGTTTCACTTTCAGCCAATATTAAATTTAGTATAATATGAAGACCTAATTTCTAGAAAATAATTTGTTAGTCATTCCAATCACAACTAAATAACTCTCAATTAGAACTGTTTAAACTTCAAATTTACTGTATTTTTTGAAGGCATGAGCAGATTGTAAAAAACTGGAAATATAAATATGTTAATATTCATTTATATGGACTATGAATTTATTAATATGTTTTAAAATATTCAAAAATTTAAAATACAGGTATATTAATATGTATTAAAATCTATGATTAAATAATGAAATACCCATATGTGAAAAAATGAATTTATATTCTTTTACTATTTATTATGTTAACATTTTATTTAATTATAATTATGGATCGTGGACGTTTGACCGACAGCCAACTGACCGACATGCCAACTGACCGACAGCCAACTGACCGACAACCAACTTACCGACATGCCAACTGACCGACAGCCAACTGACCGACAGCCAACTGACCGACAGCCAACTGACCGACAGCCAACTGACCGACATGCCACTGACCGACATGCCAACTAAACTTCAGACAATTTTCATTAAAAATAATTTTAATTTAAAGTAATTATATGAAATAAACAATATAAATTTGTTTAATTGAGAAAATTTTCTAATTATCGTGTTCGGTAACTTGTATATTACACCGAAAACCATTTCATCTACAGTCAAATTTACCTATAGTCCATTTCACCAATAACAATTTCTCCCACAGTATATTTCACAAGGGTGAAATTCATCGGGTCATCAGTTCATCGAAATTCAAATCATCGAAAATTTAATTCATCGAAAATTCAATTCATCAAATATTCGGGTCTAGTACACTTCATCGACACACTATTACTCGAGTCTAGTGGAGTAATATATCAGTATTTTGGTTTGACATTATAATAATTAGGAAATTTCGTTTTACATAACTCAATATTATTGTCCGTAACTGATATATATCTAAAACTTATAATGTGAACGAATTACATAATAATGACTCTTAGCAAAGTTTATAAATTAATATTTAGAGGCTTAGTAAATATTTCATATATAATTAAATATATTATGTATATAACTTTTTTATTCCTTTATCAATTTTAATAGTTTTTGTTGATAAATAAATGCAACTTATAATACTACAAACTCATGTCATAATTTTCAAAAGATTCAAACATTTGAAAATATATGATTAAAATAACATTTCTCAAAATTTTTTCCCATTGAAAAGCATTATAAACATAAAGCTAAAGATGTCACCGATAATCTGATCCCAAGTATTCCAAACTATCCCAATATTTAAATTAATCGAATGTTAGTTATAATACTCGATAACAATCTTAATATTGGAAAATAAGCTACTTTTTTAAAGTGAATCTATTCAACTGAAACAGACTTTTTTAACTTAATTTCTTGTATAGCACGCTTTGCGGTCCCGATCTTAACCACACTTTCATACGATATGTGTAAATGTATTTTGGATAACATTAAGATTTACGTGAAAATTACGAAAATGGTATAATTTATAAACTAATCTAAATTTTTGCATTTATATATAAAATTATTTATAATTCTTGTAATATTGCTGCTGAATTAAATTTCACAATATTTTCATCCTTTTTACCATTTATTTCATTAATAAAATTATGAAAAATACTTTTAGTTTTCATTTTCATAGAAATATGCTTTGAATGTGTAAAGTTTTATAAATTACACATAGATGGCGCAACTGTATTAGCCATAATTTACGTAAATTACAAGTGAAACTTACACTGGTTAAAATTATCCAAATATTTTTCTTATCAATGTAATCTACTATTTATTTATTATTTTGAAGTATTTTATTATTAAATCATAGATGCTTTTCAATTGCCGTCTTTCCTTTTTATTTGTTTAAATAATATTTCATTTTTTCATAGTTGTGATGAAATAAAACTTTTCTTCGAAACTGTCTATTTTTGAGAGAATAGTTCATTCATTTGATTATACAGAAGACTCCTTTTCATATGAAATATCTATTGATATAATAAATATCTCATTATAGTGAAAACTGTATTGTTCTGTTCTCTGAATTATAGAAATTTTTTTTTAAAATTAATATATTGAACCAGTGCCGTAACCAGGGTTTTCAGTTTGTGGAGGCTAGACATTGGAAAAACTTAGAAATGACAATTTTTTAAAAATTTGCTACAGACCTACACTTAAATGTTCGAAAAACTTTGGGGGGGGCGGGGTTATAGCCCCTGTCCACCCCCCCAGTTACGGCTGTTTAATAAACTCTCCTTATAATAAATTGAATTCTATACTTTTGGCTTTTGAATATAACTTTAAAAACCCTTTAATTGCGACATCAGTTCTTCAAAATAATGACACACACACGATAAATATCTATTGTACCAACTATTTGAGCAGTTATAGTTATTATTTGATTTACACCATATAAGGCAAATAAAATATTCAAGTTGTCTAATAACAAATTATTGTGAAGAATAGTTATGTAAACATGATTTTAAGTATAAAATATTTGCATCAAATAGTAAAACATTTATTAATTGTTTTAATAAATTCAATAATATTCCTCTGAGAAATATGAATAAATTTTCAATATTCGCTGTTTTAGTACAGGTATTAACTGTATGTTATGCTGGTTATTTCGATTTGGAAAATAATGAAGGTATCATCAAAATTAAGTCTAAAATTTGTAGTGAAAAACCTGAGCAAAGGCCTACACCTGAGCAATGGACAGCTTATATGAATTGTAGTCAACATAGACAACCCCGTCATAAAAAGTTTGCCGAAAAGGTATATATATTTTTATTGAAATTTTACAATAATTTTGATCATAAATAAAAAACGAAAAAACATTAAATTTTATGTTATAATAATTGAAATGAATTTCTCCACAATTAAGCTAAAGGCAGATTTTGCCGAGTGTGCTGATAAAGCTGATGATGTGAATGATTTGAAGACCACTGTTGATGAACAAAATAAAATTATTTATTTCATGTGCAGCAAAAAGTTTAGGGACTGTCATCAGGAACAGAGAAATAAGTGGATGGAAGAAAATAAGGATAAAATAAAACCTAAACCCGATACTAATGATGAAGATATTAAAGGAAGGAGGGATGCAATGAAGAAGAAATTTGATGAGAAACTTGTAAGTTATTTGTATATAAATTATAGATTTATTTATTTTAAGGGAATTTTTTTAATCAATAATGATTTTCTTTCAGGCATGCTTTAAGACTGCTCTTGGAATTGCATAAACACTAAGTGGTATATTTTTTTTTAATAAATAAGAGGTATTTGTATTTTATTAACAAATTAAGATTAAGAAATTCTTAAGTTTTTTAAAAATCTACTCAAAATAAAATTGTTATTAATGCCATAAAATTAAAATAAACCAATATGCTTCAAATTTTTAAAAATAAATATATTTCAATTATATTAAAAACATAAGTTATATAGCGCGGGAAAAATATTTTATTCAATGTAAAAAATATAATAACACTACAATATTTTTAATCAATTTTTTTAATTAAATACATTACATCTGGATTTATAAGTAACGTCAAAGATATATTTGAAAATGAAATATAATGAAAGTTTGCCTATTAAAACCAATTAGTTTTTACCCTCCTCGGTTTTTCAAAAAATCTTTAAATAAAACCACACCCAAAGTTTCGATACTTCTCCATTTATTATATGTGTAGAACAGGAATAGAAAGTTGAGTTATCAGTCATATTACTATTTATTAATAAAATAGATTTTACATAAACATTTAATTATATATAAATGTCGGTATAGTGCTTACACATATAGAAAGCTTTTCTTATAGACCTTAAGGACAACTAAACTATAATATTATAATTACGAGATATATATATAGTTTAGAATAAAATAGACGTTAATATAATTCAACTGATAGGCACTAGTTTAACAATAATTAGGTATAGGATTAGTCATCATATAAATATGTAGTTCAGGTTTACAAAATTTATAATTGTGAACTGATGTGTCAGGTGATCAATTTGAAAGTACCTCACAGGTATGAGTCCATATTTTCTAAATGATCGGATCAATAATTTTCAGTTATGGTTAACCTCATAAAATGAAAAGAATCAATTTCCCGAAATTTAGCTACAACTTATAAGTTATTCAGTTCAATTTTTTGTTTGAACAGATCACATTTAAAACAAATATAATAGTAAACCAACAATGATTCTATTTACACACCTGTCTTTTAAGAATATAATTTTAAATAAATAATAAACTGTGAAGCTTTGTGAAACAAAAATTCTTCATGGTTCTTCTTCATTCATGGTTTGTTATATGTATAATAATAAATAGGGGGGGTCAGAAATCAAAACCAGGGCGGGGAATTTTTGTTGTTCAAAGAGTACAAGATATATAAGTTAAATAAAATATATGAAGCAGTTTTTTGAAGAACTGCGTTAGCACTTTGTGCCACATAATATGCGTTAATTTAATGAGAATTGAAT
>JAQGCH010002613.1:0-12263 GCA_034699485.1 Nanhermannia elegantula
CTTCGTTCATACTATTCATTACCATTTAGTGCTTTACAAAAGCATTGAGGAGCTTTGTCTCTCATTCTTAATATTTTAATTATTTATTCGTTATTTAATTGAAATATTTATTTTATTTATTTATTATACAAATATTAATAAATGAAAGGTATTTATGAATTGTATATAATATTAATTTTAGTGATTAATTACAAAGTAATTGTAGTGAATGAGAGCTATGCGTAAAGTGCTATAAACGCCACGTTTTTTCACATTTTCTTTTGTTTCGCTATAAATGAATTGTAATTACTATTAATGTATCATTTCATACAATCATTACCAATATTTGTAGTCTTTGTGTCATTTAGAGTTTGATTTTAATTTTATATTTTCTTATTTAATATCGCTTCAAATCTCTTAACAATTTAGCATTTTTTTTGTTCACTTTATTTTCTGTTTTTTAGATATGTTTTACTATTTAAATAATTTTTTTTGTTATTCCTTTTGAAATATTAGCGAAATGTGTGTTAGACTTGATCTAAATTATTAGATATTATAAAAATTAGTTTAATAGTTACTGATGACTGGTATTAGAAATGTTAGAATAGAAACAATGACTGCATTGCCTTTCAATCGTTTATAATGAATGCATTTTAGTTGCGCTTAAGTTTATTCATTGAATTGCGAATACATTAGAAACAAGTTTAGAGTTAAGCTCTCATCACCTCATCTAAAGGTCAAATCATTATATGTCCTCATTTCAACATTTTTTATACATATTTTACAAATAAATGCTGTTATCATAACAATAGTCTGTTATTAATGTTTATTTCTACGTTTGAACACTATTTTTACGGATTATTATTATTTGCATTAAAAGCATTTGAAACCGTTCAATAAATTGGTTGAAAGTAATGTTTAATGTGATGATCAGTTATTTGCTACTCTTGAGCGACTCGATGACGATATTTAAACCATTTATTACTGAATTTAAACATTACTCATATTTGCTTAAAAATAAAATTGTTTCTTAGTTTTCACTTAAGTCTAATTTTTTTTGTTTTCTCTGCTCAGGTATTATACGTTGCGTTTAATGATCAAAAGTAAGAATTATTTTATTGTTTGTAATGTTTAATACGAATTACTGATGATTTTATAGTTCAACTGAATTTAAGTGATTTAAACTTATTTTCGCCCCTATCTGACTGTATTTCATGTCATTCATTGTACAATTGATTCTTCAGTACATTAATATATTTTTATATGTATTCACAGAACAGATAATTTGATCTCTGAGAAAGAAAATGAACCTTTTCTTGCATTTGAAGTGATCAGAACTTTGATCGATGAATAAAAAGGTATTTGATATCATACATAAATCTGATTGTTTTTTGAATTCTCTTGATGAAATGGTTAAGACTTCCCGTCCTCACTGAAGCACTGATCTCATATTCCATCCTTTCTGATGACTTAATATATTCAACTTTAATATGCAGTCAATTGTTAATCAATATCTAATTAGTAAATTTTAATTTCTAGCGCTTCAAGTCTTGAACACATCTCATTCTTGTGATAATCCATGGTTTAATTGGTAAGAATAATTTGATTTGATTGTAAATAAAATATTTTCCTGAAGTGTTGATGAAATACGATTACCACCAAGATCTCTGATTCTATTGATGCATATAATTAGCTCTATCTGAACATTCACTTTATTAATTACATGCTATAGTTGTCTGTCTAATCAATTTTTAATGGATTGATATTTCTCTTTATGCAGGTAATACTCGTGTAATCATATTTATAGAACTGCTATAATGTGTGAAGCATTGGTGTCCCATATAATGGTAGTTAACTATTAATAGTTTATTGTTTTGATATAATGATGATTTTGTTGCTATAGTGGGAATCTCAATGATATCCAATGATATAAAAAGCAATACTGATTATAAGACTAATACTTCAATAGTTTACTCCTCAAGTTATAATAAAGTTTTGAATGTATTTCTTTTATTTACAGCTCAGATAAGCCTTTATTGAAGAGATGGTGAGTTCAAAGTTAACAATACTTATATTTTTTTTATTGTCTTAATTGATGATATATTTTGCCAGTTGAACAATTCATGAAAACACTCAAACCGTTCCATTTAATTACTGAACATTGAAATACAAACCTTTTATTAAGTTATTGTGTTCTTCAAGTAATTTTGTTATTCCTTTGCAGTGATAATCGATCAAATATATTGAGAAATTGGTTTTCAAAGCAGGTGAGCGTTAATAATGTCTGCATTTATATTAAATGAACAGCAATGATGACACTATGATAGGGACAAATGATATCGAAGATATTTTTATATCCCGCCGTATTATGATTATTTTTCTTCATCTGAGCTATAATTTTAATAAAAATTTGCAAATTGTTTCAATTTTTGAATTCTATTTCATTGTTTTTTCTATTATTTTTCAGTCAGATTATTAAATGTCTGTTTTGGTGACTGATATTAATGTAAGTATTAGTTATTTTTAAAATATTTATAGCTTATAAAAAATGATGACAACTTTTATGACAACAAATGAACTGTAAGATATGTAAATATCCCGCCGTTCTGTGATTATTATTTCTTCACCTGAAATTTACTACACTTTGAAAATAGTATTTCTATTGTTTATCTTTTACTAATAGACTTATTTTGTGTTTTAGATTTACAATGAATGACAAGTCTTTTAAACGAATTCTAAATGTCAATTGTGATGAAAGCTGTTTGCGTTCAGCGGTGGATAAGACAACAGTTGAATGTCCAGGAGTTGGCGTTAACACCAGTCGAATAGAGGGAACAGAGTTTGCTTTCAAGGTAACATTTGACGCAAACACTGACGGTGTGATGGACAGAGCGGAAGCTGTTTTTCGTTTTTTACTTCCACCCAATGCTGTGATGAATGGGATACCGCCTGATTCTTCCAAAAGTATCGCTATTTTATTGGAATACAGCGAAGAACATGAAAACGTCAAAAATAGCATTTCTTTAATTAATAAATGTCTCAATAGTTATAAACCTGAAGAACTTTGTGTTAGTTTTAATGGAGGAAAAGATTGTACGGCTTTACTGCATATGGTTTTCTCTTTGTTTATTAAAAAGTATCCAAACACTAAATTAAATGTCTTCTATATAGAAATGCCCGAAACCTTTACATTACTTGAAAAGTTTGTTAAGTTAACTCTCGGCAGATATAAGTTGAACCTTATGTCCTATTCTGGTCCTAATTATAAACTTGCTTTAGAAAAGTTGAGAAATGAGACCCAAATTAAAGGTATATTTATGGGCACCAGAGCTAGTGATCTGACCAATAATGTTAAGCTCAAAGAATGCCAGATGACTGACGAGGGTTGGCCTCAATTCATGCGAATTAGTCCTTTGCTCAATTGGTCATACAGTCAGGTCTGGGCTTTTCTTCGTGATATGGAAGTGCCTTATTGTTCACTTTACGATCGCGGGTAAGTTTACTATTTATTTTAATATTGATTACATATTTTTCTAATTGATTATATTTTAAACTAAAGCTACACTTCTATCGGATCTGCAAAGAATACAAATCAAAATCCTTGCCTCAAATTTAAGTCTAAAAGCGGAGAAATTTATTATTTGCCGGCGTATATGCTCACCGATGAAGATCAGGAGAGAAGTGGACGAACCCAATAATTTATTAAATGCAATCATTGTTACAATTGTTTTATAGTATTATTTTTGTCATTTATTAAACTTTAATTATTGTTTTAATTATTTATATAAAGTATTTATTCTGTCAAATATTAAATTATAGGTAAATAAATTTTTAATTAAAAATTTTTTATTCGAGAACACATTGTCTTTAAATTGATAATAAAAGTGTAGGACTTACTAAACTTTTGCAATGAGTTTGTTTTGCTTTAATGGCTGTCGTTTTCTCATTTTGAATGAGAAGTGACAAAAAATTACTTATCTAAACATTAAACTGATACTAATATTTAGCGTCTTCTGTTTCCCACGCCATAGGAATAAATGATAGTCACGGCGCCCGTCCACGGCTGTAACACTTGAATACCCAATAAAAAACAATTATTTGTATCTCAACTAAAACATTACAAATTCTTCTTTAATTAAAATGCTTTTTATTTGAAATACTTTTAGGCATACATTTGACAAACATATTCGGGTCAATTTTTTGTGCTTTATATTTCTTAAATACAATTTTCAGTATAATAAGGGCTAAAAGCGAGAAATTTAAATCCGGTACATATTTCTGACTGATTATGATTGACTTCATTTGATTATTAATATTACTTTTAATAATTATGTAAAACAATAAATAAAAAATAGAAATAAAAAATCTTACTTTAAAAAAGTTTATTCTTAATTCAAATCAAAACTTGAATTCAATAGGAATGTAACCGAATTCAAGTGTTTATTAATATTGTAAAAGTAAACACAACTTTACAACTACTTTAATTACAATATTATTAATATCTGATTGAATGTCTGCAATATATCTCATTCTTTCATCATTTGAAAGACAAAGTCATTTGAGAAATGAAGGATAATATGGAAGAAACCTTTGAATTTATTATAAAATGTTGAGTTATCGCTAGTGAATGTGTTTTGTGGCCTATTCACTATTTAACTCTAAATTAACGATCAATTTTTAATTTTTTCCTTTTAAGGTCGAGATTCATATCTAATGTGTCTAAAATTGAGACAGAATTTTGAAAAATGAATTGGGCGCAGACCTTGATTCTTATGGGATAGGACCAAATAAAGTTTTGTCTGTTGTAATACTAAAATTTTAAATCAAACCCATAGGCTATAGGCTCATTAAAATTGCTTTTTATTTTTAATTTCAACCATAAATAAAGTGTCAATTTTCTCGAGTTATAGATTATGCCGAACCCAGCTCACAATACCCCGAAAAACTTAAATTTATTTTAGTTTAAACAGCTATATCATTAAATTGAGTCTGGTATCGAATTCAATACATAACTTCAATTCAATTTTAAATACTTTTTCCTTATTATTAATGTTACTTCAATTTATTTAAAATGCTTGTATTTGTATTATTATTCACTATTATTATAAGAATTAAGTAGAGGACAAACGCATACAATAAAGTAACAAAAATGATATCCTTTTTGGCAAATATACGGCAAATAGTTTATAAAGGTATTGAAAATTTGATTATAATTTCTCAATTTTGTGAGAATTATGATTATAAAAGCCTTCAATTGTAAGCATTGCAGTAGAGCTCTGAGACCCTCTCGAACGATAACCTTCTCAGTGATGATTTGTCAAAAACAGAGACATTCTGTAATGCATTGCAATTCTAATGACACTGTGATTACGTGCAGAATAGATATAGAAAATGGTAATTAAGTTTTTTATCTCAAGAGTCTCTCTATATATACCTTCATTGAGGGAACCAATGATCAGAATCACGTGAAGTGCAATCTAAACTGCGAATCAATAAAGCCTTGAGCTCAAGACCTTGTCCTTTAACTCACTATTTATCCACACATTTATTGATCGAAATATGCTTTCATTCGCTTTTATACGTTTTTATCAATTTTGTTAATATCTCTCTATTAATAACATTAATATATTATATAATTTTGAAAACTTTCCAATAATTACTGTAACATATATTAAAAGTAAAGAATAATTAATTCTTTAAGAGAAATAAAAATATATTAATAGTAATATTGATTGCGATATATTTTTTATAACTAATTCTGCATTCATTAGAATTTTTCTATAGCTTACAATTTTTGCCATATATTTAACTAATTTTCATTGAAATATAAAAAACTTGTGATTAATCAAAAATAAGAATTAAATGTTAAGCAAAAGCTGTACTAAAAGTGAACAGAGAGTGAAAACGCACTTTTGATCTTATCATTGAATTACTATGATTAACAAAACTATTGCAAAACAAATCCCAATTTCCAAAAATTGTTCAATATTTGCAAATATAATAGTTATCTATAAATATCTATACCTTTACATCAGTTTGAGTCTCAACGGTAACGCTTTATAATGAGTGCACTCATAAGTGCACTAAAACTCGTAAAAGTCGTCACAAAACTCATCCTCAGAACAACTTTATATAAAAAGCACACAATTTGCGTGCTGTCGACAACTCGTCCAAAGCTGACTCAAACAAATTGACGGCAACTCTTGCTGACGACAATTTCTATATTAACTCAAAATTGGTTTTTATTATATACCAAAAAATTTTTTGAGTCAAATAAATGAGAATTATTCTGAAAAGACCACGAAAAAAGATTTGAATTAAAGGCTATTTTGTCATAATATGCTTCACATGAGTTGAGCGCCGGTGCGAACCACTTATCAATAGTTTAATAGAATTTCAATGAAATCGCAGACATAAGTAGTGAAATATATTATGAAATGCATTCCGACTCCAATGCTATCAGTGTTCGGTTCAGTTTTGGTTCTGTTCTCAATATTTAATTAAAGTGACAATAATTTACTTTAAAGTTTAATAATTCCTATTATTTGTGTTCATATTTCTGTCGACTTTACCATTAGGTAAGTGTCAGAACATATCTATTTTTGCCACTTCTTTCAATAAATTCTCTATAGTTTGAGTATTACTTCGAAGGTTAGGAACATCAAAATCAATACGAAAACATTGCATTTCTTTTAATACATATTTTATTTTTAGATCTTTTAATCATTTCATTCATTTGTTTAAAACTTTTCAAACAATTCAAACTTATATTTATAATAAATTGTTTTAAATCTAATTCTTGACCAAATTCTTGTTTAACTAAATACTCTTATGAATAAAAGTAATCTTTTTGTTAATTAGTCTGTACTGTAATTGAGACATGTCTTACGGTGCAGAACATATCATACATTATTACTGTATACTGTACTTAACTAATTAAATATATAATAATTAGACTTTTATTAAATTACTTTTTCAATTCTCATAATTACTCTCAACACTCATAGAGAGCGAGAGAAAAACTTCAAAAATAGATACAAATTAACTGTTAGTCTATAAAACTTATTAGAATTATTATATTAAAAATGAATTAATGCGAAACTACTTATCATTTTATAAAATTTTAATTTTAAGGTCAAATCTCAGAAATATTACTAATATATTACTGATTGGTATTATAACTTATATAACCTATAATACAACATTTTCGTTACTGTACTCCACATCCGATTGACGTGAGACTGAATTATCAGTCACTTAGAAATAATAAAATGATATTTAATTTCCTATTACTATCAGTTATTATGCAATTTTCACGTAGTTTTGTGTGGTTTTATGCGATTAATTGCCAAACTAATGCCAAAAATTGTATTAATGATGAAATTTGCAACATTTCTCTCGACATCATATAAAGTTCATTGAAGTGGGTTTGGGTTTGTTGTAAAACGAGTCGCATAACTGTCGCATATTTAAGTCTCATTGACTTTCACATCAATTTAGGTGAAAGTTAGATTTTGGCAAACATTGAGTTTATGTTCAAAATAGGAATAAAGAATTTGCTTTTTGTTTGGTGTGATCCATAAATAAATAATTCGTCTACTATTTTATAACATCTTTTCCGCGTCTGTCATAACTGTCTGTCTGTTTGCACCAATTCCTTAGTTTTAATTTTCTTTAAATAAACTTTTTTTATATTTTTATTATATATATATATTTAATATTATATTACTCTCTATTATTTAGATATACAGTATATTTATTTATTTAAACAATAAGATAACTAAACTTTGCTCTAATTTATAAGTTTATATGTCGTAAAAGTTACATAAAATCAATTAAAATAATTAAATGAAAACACATTCAAATAAAACTTGATTTGTTAAGTATCACAACTTTAATAACCCCTATCAGTGGCTTAAGCTTTATAATTATTATATTATAAAAGTTGACAATTGTTTGGGCAGCTCATCTGCATTCCTTCATCAGCACTTATGATACAGCTCAGTCACAGAAAATTGAATTTTCAATTAATCATTGGGTTTAAACTAAAGCATATGATTCTGTGTTTAGATTATAACACGAAAAAACAATAAAACATAATAAAACATAATCTCAAGTTTCTCTCTCGATATCCCTCTGTGAAGCAAATGTTGAAAAAGATCGGTTTGAATGTTGAACCCATTCAAATCTGATCCATCAATGATGAAGGAATGCAGATGAGCTGCCCAAACAACTGTCAACTTTATAATAATACTAATTATAAAAATAATTATAAAGCTTAAGCCACTGATAGTGGTTATTAAAGTTGTGATACTTAACAAATCAAGTTTTATTTGAATGTGTGATTACACAACACAAACCCGTTTATCAATTAATAAAAGAAATTAATAAATTTGTTACAACTTTATGTTAAATAAAAGTCATTAAGGGTCTGATCTTGACTTTAAAATTATAAAAAGTATAATTCTCAAGAGTACATAATTTCTAAAATTAGATTTTGTTGTAACTATTTATTAATGAATAACTTTTAAGTCATGAGAAGTTTGTTTCAATATAACCCTCAAAAATATATTGAATTTTTATTCAGAAACTCTTTTTAATGACAACTAAAAGATCTCAATTTTACTAAAAATACATATTTACAGCATATTTATTATTAAAGTGTGCATTAATTGAATTTCAATACTTTTCAGGAAGAAGTACTGGGTCTTTCAGATTAAGCGATTAAAGTTAAAAACGAATGTTAATTAAATCGATTGCAATTCAAATTTACCGTAACTTCAGTTTTGTGCCTCTTTTATACCAATCAAGTATTTAACAAATTTAGTTCATTGGACACAATGGTCTCTCCAATCAATAAGGAAGTGGTTATCGTAGGAAACGGTCCGTCAGCGATCACATTGAGTTATATGTTAGCCGGCAATTGGCCTTATTATAAACCACTTCAACCACATTCTAATGAATATTTGCACCAAAGACTCACTGATCAAAGTGTTATAGACTTATCATTAGTCGAACAGGATTTGGAGTATTTAAGTGATGGTCTTGAAGGTCGATCTCTTAATAGAGTGTCTTTACTGTTGGATCAATTACAACATCCAGAGGCAGACTTTGGTGAAGAAAATCCATCGACACTCGAATGGAGATATCATTCGGACAAAGCTATTGATCACGTGGTGATCGGCGAAGGCATGCCGGGCGGCGCCTGGCATCAGATGGACGACTGCAAAGAAATTTTGACCATAAGTTTGGGCTCTTGGATGCAATTGCCTGATATGGATATCAGGAACTGGTGTTCTGATCACAGAAGAGAAAGTAGAGTCAGTCTTTCAACTGTCGCCAATTATTATAAAGATTATGTTTCACATAAGGGTTTAACACAATATTTTGATAACTTTAGTTCAGTGACTTCGGTCTCGTTTGACGATAAAACGGCTAACTATCAGATTGAAGGCTATAATGCAAAGAGAGGTCATTTCAAGTACTTAAGCCCTAAAGTGGTTTTAGCGACGGGTAATTCAAACCGACGCAAAAGACTATGTGTTCCCGGAGAGAGTCTTCCATTTGTTTTGCATTCACTCAATCAACTCGAATATTTATTATCTCAAGAGAAACTAAAACAGGGATCAGATCCTATATTAATAGTTGGCTCAGGACTTAGTGCTGCGGATGCAGTCATTGCCACTCGATTTAAGAGAATTCCAACAATACATGCATTTCGTCGTCATCCTGAAGATCCGGCGCTAATATTCAATCAGTTGCCCGAAAACATGTATCCCGAGTACCATAAAGTTCACTCCAAAATGAAAAGCAAAAAACTGCCGAACAATGGTTACGAACCATTAGCCATGCATTGTGTTAAAGAGATTAAAGACAACAAGGAAGTGGTTCTCATCAATTTGATCGGTGCCGATGACACACAACTGACCACTTGTTTTCATGTAAAGGTTTCTTATGTACTCGTATTGATTGGTATGAAACCTGATCTCGATTTTGTGAGACCTAAAAGCTTATTATCAAATCTCGGAGTAAAGAAAAAAGAGGCAATTGATCCGCGATCTAATCCTATTGCCATCAACTCACTCACTCACGAGAGTCTGGTATCGCCAGGACTTTACGCTATGGGACCAATAGTTGGAGACAACTTCGTTCGTTTCGTACAGGGCGGAGCACTCGCCATAACTAATCATATTTGGAAACAAAACACTGTCGAATCATTATAGCGCTAAATCTTTTTTTATTGTCCAAACATTTACTCATTATTTATATGTATATATACTCTAATATATACATCGATTGAATTATTTTAATGGTAAGAAATTCTGGATGTTGTTCATGTGTATGAGTAGATCAATGACGTGCAGAACCTATTACTGTATGAGACCTGAAAAAAATAAAAAAGTCTCTTTTCCCCTACAAACTGATGCAGAAGCGGTTCTTTCTAATTATTTACAATTATTATTTTTTTTAAATATTTTTTTACATATTTTTTTCTGGTCATAATCTTTTAACCATTGTTTTTACATATTTTTTCTTTTTTTAAAATAAAAGATTTGAACATTTTTTTTCTATATATTCTTTTCTTTTCACATAAATTATAGGTTGTCCTCTCTCTGCATCAGATGTGAAGGGATTTTTGGACCATTAGTGAAAAGACAAAAATTGATTATGAAAACAGTTTAGATGTGGAGAACGATTCCTTTTACCGTTGGATGACTCAAAACTGACACAAACTTTTAAAATACTGTACCAAAAGTTTCAATAAGGACTGTATCCAAACCAACCGCCGCGACGACTGTTCATAAATCAAAACAAAGTCAATAATAAGTAAATTCAAATGTCAAAAACAAAAAATAGACAATAAAAGAAAGGTTTGTTTACCCGTAAGATCTTCTGGAAGGTCTGCCCCCAAACCACGGAGCACTTCGTCCCATATAAGCCCCTCGTCGTGACCCACGAGCACCTCTTGGCGGACGATTAGTAGAGCTGATTCCCGGACGATTCGTTCTTTTAGCGCAGACCTGTTTTAATTAATAATTATTAAAATGATAGCAATTACACAGTAGTTGTCATCTGTAATCCAAATGCAAAGCTTCTAATTCTTAAAATTAAAGTTGAATCGACTTATTTTGCAAATCTTTATACTATTGAATATTATTTGTTAACTATTTAATTATGTAAAAAAATGATTAAAAAAAATTATACTCGAATTTGTCTTCCTTTGAATAACGACTCGTCGAGAGCAGTGGCCGTTTCAACCGAGTCTTTATCAGCAAACTCTATGTACGCGAATCTAATGCACAATCAGACTAATAGTCAACTCATGTTCAGGTAGTTTAAAGATAGTCTTTAAGAAGTGTTACCCTTTTGGATGTCCCGTATATTTATCACATAGAATGGTGACTCTGTTGACAGAACCGCACCCATGAAAATGTCGTTCCAAGTCATCAGCTGTTGCAGAATAGTCTACCTTTAAATAGAAACTCAATTTAATTAAAATGGTTTTATGACAAAAGTGTAAATGAAATAAAAATGATTAAATCTAATCAGATGTGAAGGCTGTCATCAAAAGACTTTCTGAAGTCTAACATGTAAATTAAACATCATTTTAATGAATACAAAAACAAATAAATCACTAATAAATCAATAGATAATTACATTTCCGACGTATACAGATCTGCCGTCCACTTCCATCTTCTCCTCGATAGACATTCCAGAAGTGCTCGCTTTTCAAGACACAGAAAAAAGCATTCATTAGACTGAAGGCAAGCAATGCATTGATAGGCTATTGATATACGTATGATATAAATAGATCTGAACGTAAAATAACTGTTAAAAAACACTAAAAATTAATGGAAATGTAAAGAAAAATGCAATACCGGGTGGACTAATACTCAATTGTTTTTCGACTTCGTCCTGCATTTGCTTCAACTTTTCCGCCTCCTCTTCCATCTCTCGCACCCGCGCTTTGATGGCCTCCAGTTCAGGGTCTTCAGAAGAGTCGACATTGTTCTGACTCAATTGACAATTGCTTTCGTTATCTTGAATCTCATCGTCAGCCAAACCTGCGCTCAAGTCGTGTCCGCCGTTCTCGTGCACCGAGTCTTCCGGTTCTAATTCTACTGAATCTATGTTCGAGTCAGACATCACACTCTCTTTTATTATCTGTCGGTGTAATCAATATCTATATAATAAATAATAATTAATACAAAATATTATTAAAGGACACGTTGTTTTGAGGTTTGTTTGAGCGCACGGTTTATGGCTATCGTTGAACACAAAAG
>JAQGCH010002614.1:0-12262 GCA_034699485.1 Nanhermannia elegantula
ATTTGTGTTTTAAGATATATCTATAGATTTGTATTAACCTTAACTATATGTTGAGTCAAACAGTTTTATTATGATTTTTCCTTATTTTCTATTAAAATAAGAAATTTAAGTGCATTTTGAGAGCATTTATTTGAAATAATCTAATTATTTCAATAAATTTCAAAATATGATTAACATTTTAATTAAAATTATATAACAGATTATACAAATTTGATTGTCATCAATAGAAATTATTTTTATAGTATGTTATGTTCAGTCGTTTAATTTAACATAACTTCTCATTAAAAAGTTTGAATGCATCAAAATTATAATTCAATTAAATAGTTTTGAAGGAATGGCAAAAATACTCGTGTCATTAGTTACCAATACGTTGGCTCAAAGTACAGGTCTGTTTATTTTTAATAAATAATTTGTTCAAAAACTAGATGTTTCAGTCAATCAATTGATTTGATTCACGTATTTTTAAATTAATTAAATCAATCATTTTTAACCTCAAATATCAATAGAAGTGTAATATTCTTCAGTGTTTTCTATATAACATCATATGCTTTACTTGTCATAAACAGAGTCTCTATTTTTCGGAACTTATAATTTCGGTCGGAATTTCAGACTCAAAGTAAGAAAATTTCGGACAATTTTTCGGAATAAAAATTAAATTTTAGTGAATAAGTTTCAATGATTGCATGTTTTAAAACTTAGAAACCTTTTTTAAATTTTTTGATGAGAAAAACATTTTATTTAAATTTTTTTGTGCAAAAATTATTTTGGAAAAAATTGCGTTAAAAACGAAGCCCTTATTAATCTAAAAATCTTATTAATAAAATACTAACATTTGGGAGAATTTTGGAAAAAGTCGAAAGATGTTGTATTTTTAATAAAAAGCCGAAAATTAGAAAAAATAGATTTTTGGAATTTTCGAATCTTAAACAAAGGCTTCTTTTACTCTTTATTTGATGGCAGGAAATGATTTTACATTTTCCGAAAGATTCAATGAATAGAAAAATTTGATTTTCAAATAAATAGAGACTGAAAATGAGTAATTTTGTAATTTATTGGTCAAGTCATTAAATAAGTCAATTTTCGCAATAATAAAATTTTAACGATATAATGGCTATAATATTCTGCCACTAATTAAACAAATAAACGCATTTATATACTGTTAAAATTGAGATTTTGCTTAAAAAAATACTGAAATTTTAATGAAATTCGGAAATTTAGGAAAAATACTCATTTTTCTGAATTTCAGGTAATAAAGATAGGCTTATTTTACTCATTATTTGATGACCGATACACATTTTCCATTTTCCGAAAGACTGCACGGATATACAAAAATTGCGATTTTCCAAAAATTATAGACTCTGGTAATAAATTATATCTTTCATCTAGTTTTAAATGATTAGGTAATATTATGTTAGGTTAGGTTCTCTATTAAATATAAGTGTAAGTTAAAAAATAAAACTCTAATTAATATTGAAATCAAAATATTGATTATTTAATTTAAATTAAAGTTAGTCCGAATATATAGAGGAAAACGAAACCGTACACAGATTAAAGGTATTTAAAAGCTAAGCGCAAACTCAACGTTAACGTAAAATATATTACTTTAACGAATTTGATTTATTTACATCTTTAAGCACAATATATTTGTTTGAGTTTGCTCTTCAACTTTTAAATACTTTTAATGGAGGTGTCGGCTGAACCTGTTTTCGTTTTCCTCTGTCATATATCCTGTCGTGATTTCGACACAGAAAGGTTTTCCATATTTAGTATCACAGGTAAACTCAATCTCAAATTACTTAATCAAACATCACAACTGACTTAATGTCTACTCTAATATATTTGTAGATTTACAACACTTATATCCATTAGGTATAAGAGTAGACCTCAAACCATTTAATACATTTGATTAAGTAATTATGAGATTGAGTTCACCACTTATGAGACAGTTTATTATTTCAGTTAATTTTAATATTTTCTTAATTATTGCAAATTTATGGCATAAATAGCTGTCATTCAGTCAAAGTTTTAGATAAATAGAGTATAACCAACATTTTTATAACAAACTATTAATATATGTCAGTTATGACTAACAATTATTCATAACTAAAAATTGTTTTAATCAAATTCAACATTTTATGTCCATTTTAGATAAAACTGGAAAGGATATCATCAAAATTGTTAATGACTTGAACTCAAATGCAAATGATATTAAACAAAAATTAAGCAAAGAGTTTGAGACTTTAAAATCTGATTCAAATGGGAAAGCATTCAATAATGTGAATGCGGGTGCAGAAGCATTAGCAAAAGCATACGAAAAGGCGGACACAGAAATTGATAAAAAATACAATGCTATTAAAGATAAGACTTTACCTGAGCTTCAGATTTTACTTCAGGCCGTATTATCTATAAGAGGTCTACAAAGCGCTGTTATATTTCGAGAACTCGATATAATAACCAGAACTACTTGTGAGGCGAAACTTAAGAACACAGCGAATACTATTATCATAGCCGATGCCACATATGATAAAGCATACAATGGTGTGAACTCAGCCCTCAAATTCTCATTAAATAGAATAAATAGTTTGAAGGATAAGTCAGATGAAGATATGGCAAAACACAGGCAGTTATTGGATGTCATTTTTGGCATATTTCAGCTTAGATTAAATCAGATGAAAGATGTGGTTAATAAGAACTTGAAGGCAACAATAGATGATGCGATCAGAGACAAGTTGAAAAAATTACAAAATCATGTCACAGAAAAGCTCACTATAACTGAAAAGCTTTTGCAGACCACACCTTATACCGGACCCGTTAATGAGTTGACGCTGATAAGTGACCAACTTTTAGTTTAATAATCTTTTTCTAATTTTTTATCTTATTATTGATTGAGTTCTATTTTTTAGTGGTATAGCTTTTATAATTATTAACTTTAAGCTGCTATACGTGAAAGTATATATCTTAAAGTCACCGATTTTCGTGAAAAGAATAGTACAAACTCTTTGTAATCGAATAAATGAAACATTCATCAAATTAAATTAATAGTTTGAAAGTTTAATACTGCAATTCTACTAACAAATGCTCAATAAATCTAAAATGTTTAATGCTTTAAAACATATTTTTATATCCCTTAAACATTTCAATTTTTATTGTCATTTTCTCTCAAGATCTCAACCGTTGTCATTATATTTATATTAACTATTCTTAAGGGCGACCTAAATATATGTCAACCTTAAGAATAGTGATGTGATTTGAATATTATATATTTCTTTTTATAAAACATTTGTTATCAATAATATGGTTTAGATTATCAGTCAATAAATAATATATAATTGCAATATAGATTGATAATTAGTTATTATTGAAGTTATCGACGAAGATTCCATATATTTATTAAATATAATTAATTTTGATACATAATTCTGATGCTGTAATTCAAATATTGTATCAAAAAATTATTTATTTAACTTTACGGTTGTTATTATTGACATAATTATTATTATCATTAATACTTTCTCTACCAGAAAAATCAGTCATCCATTCAAAACCTCCGAGTGCTTCATAAAGTTTGCAAAATGCGTTTGTGGGCAGAATAGTCTTGAAAGTGTGTAACATATATAAAACTCTGGGTATAATCACTTGTTCTGCTTCAACCAAAATCGCAGACATTATCTCATCGACCACTTTGTCGGTCTCTAATTCGGGCAAAATCGAAGATTTAAAGCCATTGAACATTCCAGTATTGACAAAATACGGCAAAACACCAGTAGATTTAATTCCATCCAAATTGGCGTTAAATAATTCCATTCTTAAAGACTCTTCAAAGGCTATGGCACCAGATTTTGAGGCACAATAATCAGTCAATTGGCAACAACCTGCCAGTCCAGCGGCTGACGCTATCGAGACTATGTGTCCCCAATTGTTGTTTATCATGTCGGGTAAAAAGGCTTTTACAGTCCAGAAATGACTGATTACGTTCACTTCAAAAGTTTGCAATATTTTTTCGTCCGGAATATCCATCAGTGTCTTGCCGTTGACAACACCCGCATTATTAACCAAAATAGTAACAGAGCCCACATCTAGTTTTACTTTATCAGCCAATTCATAAACTGCTTGTTTATCAGTAATATCACAAACATATGATTTGATTGTAGTTTTAGTGTCTAATTGTTGGACAAGTTTTACGGTTTTGTCTAAACCAGAAGTATTGATATCACAAACAATTACATCGGCTCCAAGTTTAGCAAATCTTATTGCCAGAGCTCTTCCCAGACCACCTGCACCACCAGTTATGAGAGCTATTTCTCCTTTTACTGATTTATATCTCAATCTTCTGGGTATAAAAAACAAAACAATACCTTTAAGCCAATAAACGAATATCAAACAAAATGCTATTAAGGGATGCGATGATTTTGACATTTTTTTTACGAATAAACTGTAATATAAATTGAAAGCTATTTAATTATTTCGCACATATAAATCTATTTTTTCAATAAATAAACATTAAAAATATGAAGAGGTATAAAATTGTTATACAACTGGTTTTGGATGCACACAGATTGTAATTGAAGGCCATTTATTTAAGATTTAATGATTACTGCAATTGGCTTATTATGAAAATAAGCAAAAAATATGTTTGACGGGTTTTTACGTAAACCTATTTTAAGCTTATAATTTATAAAACTATAAGTTATAAGTTTATATAAGCCATAAGCTTATATAAATTATAAAGCTAGTATTAATTTTTAAAATAATTTGACATGCTCATTTTTTGCTTTCATTTTTACATGTTAGCTATAAAAAGAATATCGGCATATAATAGTCATATTCACAAAAATATAAACAATTTTATACGTTTGTAAGTTACTATTTTTAAAAATTAATTAGGCACAGATTAATTGTGCACAGAAGTAACAGAATTATATTTTTGTTTAATTTATGTTAACGACTATACTATTAAAATTGACGGATAACTCGAAATTACAATACAGTTAAACCCTCTTAAGTTGAACATATGACGGGTCTTAAAGTTATGTTCAGTTAGAGATTTGTTTAACATACTTTGGATCATTTTATTTATTATGTAATCGAATAGTCTTTTAGACAGTATGATTAAAATATATTTATAAACTAATTGAAGTTATTGAGTTAAATTCATCATTTATTTCGCATTCAGTCTCAGCAAAGCTTCCGGTGGAAGCTATTCTTGAAGTGTTTTGTAAATAATAAAAAGATAGTTTATTTTCTGAAATTTAATTATTATTTTAATAACACAATGTTAATTCAAATAAAGCATTAGTACTCAGCACTTTTTCTGAAGACGACCGCTTACATATAATTTATATAATAGCGATCGGAATTTCTCTGTAAGCTTATGCACCAGAAAACTGACCAATTATTGAAATAACGAGTGGTATCTTTTGGCTCAGAAACACCTAAAGGTGTTTACTGATCATCCATTTTCCCGAAAATGATCAATGACCAAGTTAGCGAAATTGGCTACGCTACTATGCCTTACAATGGAAATATCATGAGAGGCGTCTTCAGTAACAAATGTATGCAAATTTGTGCGATGCGAGTATTGTTTAAATAAACATTAATATGAAACTATGTAACTAAAGGTATTTCAGTCCCCTTTTTTCCAGTCTAACACTCCTCGTACAAGCAAATTGAAGACGTTGCCCGCGGTCAAATATCTAGTTAACTAATTTATATGTTACATAAAGATCTTAATGTTTGTAATAATGAAGTGAGCTATTATTGAAAATAAATTTCATATTTATAATATAATATATTATATTATTAAACACTAATATTAACAAATAGTGCGCCAAAATTAAGTGCGTTGTTATAAAATTAAATTAAAGTTAATTTATTCATTGAGAATGAAAATTTATTGACATTTTAAACTTTGCTTTATATTAAAATTATTTTTCTTATTTTGTTAGTAATAATAATTAATAGCTTTACTCACATTGCAATTGCAGTTAAAGCTGCAATTAAATATGTCGTATATATGCTTATAAATGCCATTAAATTGAGCAAACTATTTATTAAATAATTTTTGAAAGTTACGTTTACAAGTTCTTTGCATTAGATTTTGCAAAACAACTTCTGTTCATATCCTTAATACTGTACGATTGTTGAATGTCGTCATATATATTAATTTATTATTTCGACAGCTCATTAAAGTTTTCTTAAGAGTTATAATCATTGAGATAATTAATCTAAAATAACACGTTAAAGGGAAGTTCATTTAATGTTTTCACTAATTTTTTTAACGATATGTCAATTTTTCAACAAATTGTTTGTTTTATATTTTCCCCATATATCTTATAATTAACATAATTAAAACATATATTTAAAAAGTTTTAATATTAACAATTGTGGAGGTATTTTACTTTAGAATCTAAAGTAATTCATTTTAAGAGTATTTTCAAAAGTGCGAACGCATTTATATAACGTTTGACAAAATATTTAATAAATAAAAAAAATAATTTAATAATTTTCCGCTTATATTTTGGATGATGAGGAAAAATCGAATCAAAAATAACTATTTTTACATCTAATTAATTTTTAATCAATTTCTAACTCAATATTCAGCTTTTTTCTGAGGCAAATTCAAGGTTCAACAACTACATTAAACTACCTTATAATCGCATTCATTGAAGCAAATGTACATTTTTTTAAAAAGTAATAAACAAATAAATATAAATTAAATACATGAGGAAAATTATGCATTTATTTTGGCTAAATATGTATGTATACAAATATGCACTTAAATATGCATTTTTGCACTTAAAATAACGTAAAATATAGCAAGTTATATAAACGGTGTTATCCTCTATACTTAAAAATACATTTTAAACCCCCCCCCCCCTTCCCCCTTGGCCATGTCTGATCCAGAACATACTTAAGGTTTTTTATAATTAAACTAAAATTTCAGGCGCTGAGCTTCAAAATATGAATTTTATTAAATAACAAATAATGCTAAATAAAGAAAAAGATGACGCAAATAATCATAAAATTTTGCATTACATTCATTTTGTTAAATAATTCAATTTTCATTTATCAATTGATAATATTAACAGTTAATAAATTAATTTTCATAAATTATAAATGTTAAGCAAATTTAATAGATTGCAATTGACGTCATTTTAATGAGGGCTCGTTCACATAGTACGTACGGAGTCATGGGGAGGGGGTTAGTCAAAAGCGTATAGGCTGTTATGTTCCCATATGTTTAACATTGGGTATAATTACGCAAATTCGTACAGGGAGAGGGGTAGGGGTCTGAAAACTTTCGAAAACCTCGTACGTACTATGTGAACGAGCCCTGACTGCTTTTATAAAATCACTAATTATTGAAATTTAATGGCCACAGATTTTTAAATTTAATTGCAATTTTATAAATAAAATGCTTAAAAATATTTTATGATTTTCCTTAATTAATAATATGGAGTAAACCTTAAAATTTAAAATATATGATTTCGATTTAATTATAATAAGAAACTTCTTAAAAATGCTGAACTTTTTTTCTGAATTGAAACAAAAAATTGTAATTAAAACAGCGATAAAACAAAGTAAAATTATCCGTAAATAAATTATAAGTTTCCTCAATTATAACCTTGAGTTTGAGTACGGGCACAATATTTTATAATTAGTTTAATTAATAAATATATTCTTATTATCAGTTATATGTTTAGCTTTCAAGACAAACACAAACCCAATTAGATATAAAGCGTTTGATACTGTTGTTTAAATTCAAATTAATTCATGTCTTTATTTTGAAAACATTTTTAATAATAAATTTTCTTTTATTTAATTAATGTTAGTGTGAATGTCAAATCTTTTCTTAATCTCCAAATAGTTTAAATTAATTGTGATTACTATGAAATTCTCATTTTTCATTTCCGATAAAAAAATTAATGCTCTTATTGTTTTGAGTTTATTTGTTGCCATAATTTCGATATATTATTCATTTAATTCGAGTTACATATTTTGGATTATTTTGAAATATTTGCCCGGATTTGATAGTAATGCAGACACCACTAGAGATACGGTAATTACGAATATAATTAAGTTATATTTATAACCACAAAACTTTTCTAATAGTTTTTGAATCAATATCTTACGAAACGAGATAAAAATTTTAATAAATTGATACCACTTTCCTATCACTTAAAATTATTTCTTATCAAAACTGTTTTACATTCTAGTGATTAATGAGCTGTTATTTGAATATTGACTGTTAAGCAATCATTATTGATGTCATAAACATTTATACACTAATTTTGACAATAGTTTGTTAAGTCAGTGATCAAATTGATTGACCAAAGTTCTAATTATATAGGTTCGAGTCCCAGAAGATTTATCAAAATTTTATTAAATTTTTTTCTCATATTTTACATAATAAGTTCAAATTGTACTTATTTTTGATTATTTGCGTACTAATCGTTCAAAGGTAATGCTCATTGAAAAGCATTGTACAGTTTACAAAATAAAGATCTAGACCACTACTGATCCAGGTTTACTCTATTACCTTATATGCAGTAATATAGTATTTATGTGTGGTATCAGAATAAAACCTGGATCAGTAGTGGTCTAGATCTTTATTTTATAAACCATACTTATCTCACATGAAGTATGCATCTTATTCTGCTCTATTCTAAGCCTGACTCTACCATTATTTTTGGGTTTACCATTATTAACAAAATATGATAGCGTTTTAAAACTCCCGCTTCTTTGAAATAAACTTCTGGAGTGACGTCCACTCATTAGTTGGCGTCATTTACTCCTTAAGATTCCCAAAAGATACAAAAAATTTTTACAAAAATTATCGCTTATTTCAATCAATACTATTATCGTGTTTTGGGTATCTAATCGCTAAAATCTGGTTTTCTAATTTCAGATACTCAGGGAATCTGAAACTCACCGATTTTCTGAGACAATTTTTTAGGCAAATTCAAAAATATTTTTAAAAATTCTCATAAGGAGTTAAACATGAAGTTTATATTTTTGAAAATCTCAAATAATACTCTATATATAGGACTTCTTTCTGTTTTTATTGCGTTAAAAGCTGTATCAGACCGATAGGGATATAATAGAAAAAACTGAGATGTATAAAAATTTTTGTAAAAAAGTGAGTCGTATGACGCCCTATAATAAAGTCCAAAAACTTCGGCGTAACTTCCAAGGAGTTTTTTGGGGTACTCCCAAAAGATTTTTGCCCTTTAAAACGTTATGTATAATGTAGTATTGGTTTCATTGCAAGTTTAAACAATGTCTGCCATATCGGAAAACTTAAAGTTATTTTAGTTAACCTGCAGTTAGATTTTAGTGCAATATTATATTTGAAAATAAAGCCAACTTTACATAACTTCCACATTTAAACCATTTTTTGAAGGCTTAAAATTTTTGCTACAAGTTCTAATAGTTTTGCCACCCGTACAGCTTAGCCCTGCCTCTGACTGAAAAGTTTTGCCGCAATACCTAAACTCATTGTGAAACACTGTAAGTTATACATTAAATAATTAAATAACTGCGCCTGCATTGCCTGACCCACCTTTGCATCCATGTTAAAAGATAAATCTCATAAAAAGGATATTTGTTTTCCATATATTGAGAAAAGTTCAAGAATTTGATTCAATGAGATGGGTATGAGATGGGGTCGCCATAAAAATATTACAATAGATAAACTGTAGGAATATGTAATTAATATAAGAAATGATAAAAAATTTAAATGATATATAAGTTGTACAAAACAGTAGAACTGCATGCAGTAGTTATTCAAAGATAAATATTTTACTAACATTTATATGATGTGATTACTAACATTATATGATATGCTCTAATTTTCGCTTAAATACTTAAGACATTATTTGTAGCTTTAATTATAGTTTAATAAATGTTTAGTCATATTTCTATTTTAATCATATTCTGTGCACATCATTTAAACAAACAGTACAGCACAGGTGTAATTTATGTTTCGCCTAAAAATATATTTCAGGTGCAATTAATTGAATCGCGAGGCTTTTTAGCCGAAACTCATTACATAACATCAAGTGATGGGTATATTCTAACAGTTCAGCGTATTTTGAATCCATTTGTAAAGAATAAAACTAATTTGAGACCAATTTTATTACAACACGCTTTTCAATGTTCTGCCAACGAATGGATTATTAATTCAAACGGAAAATTAAACGATAGGCGAGAATATATTGAAGACAACAATGAAATAGGTGTTGGAAACACATTAGGGTTTGTTTTAGCTGCAAAAGGGTTTGACGTCTGGTTGGCAAACATGAGGGGAAATAAGTATTCCTTAAATCATACGAAATATAAAATTGAAGGTTTAACTCATTTATTACAAGAGATAGATTGTGATCCGAATTTGTTTTTGTGAATATTTTTCAGATTCACAATTTTGGAAGTTTTCAATCGACGAAATGATTGAATATGATTTGCCTGCAATTATAGCATACATTCGAACTAAAACATTAAAAGGTATTAAAGATTATCAAATATTTAATTATGCAGAATATTCTCTTTATAGCAAAACTTTTAGAACTGACAAATTTGTTTACAATAACGGGGTTTTATTTTAAATAACATATTTTAGAAATATAAATGTCGTATATAAGCCAACGCTTCACTTTAACTGGGGTTTAATTATAACCTATTTAACTATTACGAAGATATCTGTATTTTAGCGATAATAAACATTTTCATCTAAAAGTATTTTAAAAGTGTTGCGAATAATACTGTAATTGTTTTACTTTTCAGACAGTATCGCATACATCGGTCACTCTCAGGGAACTTATATTATGTTCGCACTCATGGCTTCAAAACCAGAATATTCCCAAATAATCAAACCATTCATAGCCTTATCTCCAGTTCCTTTTTTGGGTAATGCGACCTCACCTTTGACTAAATTCAATATATTTTCTTCACTAATGAGGTATTAAAAAGATTTATTTAAAAACCTTTAAGAGAACTCATGAAATATAGATTGATTACAACCTATATTCTCAAAATTGAGGTCATCTCCGTCTTCGCTTTTGCATCTCGGAAAATTTCAACAATTTTTTGCCCAACTTTGCGATAACTATTATTTTCGATATTGGTGTTACAAACTTTTATATTTTATCGTCGGATTCGAAGCAAAACAATTTAATTATGTAAATAAAACTTTTAATTCGTTCATTTTTATTTACACTAAATAGCGTTGCTAAATTTACTAAATTTTTTAACGGTCATTAAATTTAAAATTAAATTTAGATTTTATATTAAATTTAATATCAAAATATAAAAAAATTTGTTATATTTTGTATGAAAACTCTAAATTTATTAGTAAATTTAATTTCTTGAATACGATTTGAAGAATAAATTTTCTTATCCAAAAGTCTAGAACTGGTGTATATGTAGCAAATATGCCATCAGGTTCTTCGAGTTGGAATGCTGTCCATCTGTTGCAAAATGCGTTGAATAATAAGCCGACAAAATTTGATTTTGGCGAAGAAGGGAACCGACGCCACTATAATACTAGTGAACCACCAATTTATGACTTGAGTGCCATTAACTCTACACATATTGCACTCATTTATACAGCAAATGATTGGCTCAATCATATCAAAGATGTAGATCTGCTTAAAATGCATTTAAAAGGCATTAGAATTGTCTGAATATCATTTGATGTAAGACTTAATGATAAATATTTTTAAAAATTACAGTAAAATTATTGGACGATTATTTAGTGCCAGATTTGAGTTGGAATCACATGGAGTTGTTGTGGGCTAAAGAGACTGGAAAACTGGTTAATAGTAGAATATTAGAGATTTTGAGTAGATATCACTCAAATTCTATGGAAAAATGATTAAATTAAATAACATGAAAATGAACAATTATACCGTTTATTATAAACGGTCGCCCACGGGTAGAGTTGGATGAGGGTCTTCCGGGGGAGCTAGAAAGTTGAATGCAGAATAATTTTGTTCAGCTCAACAAGCAAAGTTAATGGGCAAAGGCACTTGATTTTAGCCCCCCCTGAAAAAATACGAAACTCCCACTAGAAAAAATCCGAGATAGGCATCTTATGCAGTTCTATAAAATACGTCGGATGGTATAAGTATCAGCTTCCTAGCCCTCCCCATCTTTGAGATAACCCCACCTAAACCCCTAAAAAATAATTTTTTCACTTCAAAATTAAAATTTCAAACAGCCATTTTTCAACACATCTAGGTCAGTGTTATTCGTCGTGTACATA
>JAQGCH010002615.1:0-12261 GCA_034699485.1 Nanhermannia elegantula
ATATCTCCCATGAGTACTAATAATGGGATAGAATAGTAGTTCAACTTTGGCATAATGTACTGTATATGCGTTATGGTTGACGTTGTGTTCTCTCTTCTTACAATTTGCTAATTCATACCCAAAATGTAATGCTCTGGTCAATGAACATCCCTTTCCAATAGACAATATGCTGATATCCATAGAGGCTCTTTATATAATGAAAGTCCACGACTCCCCCGATGCCATGCATTTGTTGATGATCTTAACTTATATGCAATGCTTATATGAGTAGTAATATCTTTTATTTTATCCCTTCTATACTTGTTCAGTATTTTTTTTTACTTTAATGCTCTGTTTTTTGTGGTCTGCAAGCATTCATTGATGTTCTCATGCATCAGACATTGAAAATATAGCACTGCTGTTAGAGTATTAGTTTCTGATAGATTTTTTGCTCTTATGCATTGGATTGCATTTAACCCAAGCTTCTAGTTGTTGCTGATGTAACCCCTAAAATGTGAGTTGTTGTGCCACTTGATTGATGATGATTTAATCCTGGTTTATATGGCCAAAGGGTGGTTGTGCTGGACTGACCATTTAGATGTAATACATCATACCTTACTTTCACTGAATCTTGCATTGCCACCAGTGCTCTCTAAACGTATTACACCCTTAGTTACGGACATACTATCATAATAACACTATCACTACTGTATATACAGTTATTCTTATCATTTTTATACTCTCCTTAAGGATATACTATCTTTTTCAACACACAAAATAATAATAATAAATGTGGCTTAAGATCTGCTCGAGATATAACATATTATTATTGCATATTTTTATAAAAATATCAAATCTAATATACATTTTTTATTAGCATTTATGAAATTTTAATAGAATTTAATTTTTCTTATTTTTCAATTTAGGTAAGAAAATAAAAATTTGAAACAATATTTCAATTAAATACTGGAATCGGTAACTGATACACGTTTTTAAGGCAACCATAAAGACTGCACGTAATGGTAAAAGTGAAACCTATTTAGCTGACAGTTCACGTTCTCAGAGATTTTTTTTAATAATTAAATGAACTCAAAAATATCTTAACTTTTTTTATAACTTAAATATTATTACTTTTTAAAGAGTGTGCAATTTTTATGACTCGCAATATAAATGAATATATTTGCGATTTATTAAATAGAGAGACACTTAATTTTGTTTTTATGGAATCCCTGATAAGGCTGTCTTGTTTTCTGGTTTTGGTCAATGAATGCTAACGGATCCATAAAAATTTTACGAGAATATAAAATCACGATGTAATACATTGCCTGTAATTTTCTAACTTATCGCTATCTTTTCAATAGCTCTTTACACTCATCATTTATTGTGCCGTAAATAGCATTCTCTCATGATTTACTGTAGTTTTATATACCAGTAGTATTTGCTTAAATGTTCTTCTTTTCATTTCGATTTGTTCTCCTTTTTATTTCACTTTTTCTTAATTTCTATTCCTTTCCTTCTTTTACGGACTTCTGATTGAGTATTGCTTTAAAAATTATAATAAATATTAGAAAATTCATTTTTTATCGCTAGCGTTCACTTAATATTAGTAAAGTTTTCTTTTAAATTTTATTATTCATTGAATTAATAAAATGTTTTTCGTGTCGTGCATGAAAAAAGTGGATTTTCTATTTTGCAGAGCGTTTTGATGCTTAACTTTGTGCCAAATTGTTTTGCATACTGTGCTCATATACTTATAAAGGCAGCCTTTTTAATATGTTAATGCATTAAATTGAAAGCAGCCAAAAACCTATACTAATAATGCTTTTGGAAGCCATTCATTTTATATTACAATTTCAAAAATTGGTGCATTACTTAACGGCACTTAGACTTTCATACAATTTAATACAGCCATCGCTACTGCACTACTAGTATTTGCTACTCTTCGCAGATCGCATCTCGACATCACTTTACTTTACTGATTGAATTTTGAGTGCCATTACTTATATAAGCATTGCATCGAAACAATGCAGTCTATGAAATGTGAAATGCTTTGCAATTGCAATTGCATCCACTTTTTCTTGAAAATGTATTTTGACTAATTTGCAAGTGTGGTAGTGGCACAAGTTGTACACTACTAGTGGCACTATTACTAGTCTTATCAAAGTTTAGCATAAAAGCCATTCCAGTTTGAGGCGAATTCACCAAAACATATAAGTTTTATATGCATTGATACAAAACGAGAACATTTTGTGTCACTTTTTGAAGTAAAGTGAATTTGCTTTCGCCAAATCAACTCAACACAGTCTCTCTGTGTCTCAACTTTTTGAGTTCTCTTTCCCTTTTTCTCCAATTTTTTCACAAAACCTTTATATATAAGCATAACAAATAAGCATTACATGCTTTCTTCTGCCTTTAGGTTTTATTTATGTTTTAGTAATTTTATGCAGAAAACATGCATTTTGACAGCACTACTAAAAAGGGTGTTAAAAATTAGGCGTTTCATTCTCGCGTCAATTGATTTTGAACTTATAAATCGTTTTTAGTTAAGCTCTCGCTTGCGATTTATTCATAAAGAGTGTATTACATAGTATTTTTCGATTTTGGGAATCACTTTTTGATATAAGAGTAATTAAAAATGTAGTCATAAATCAATTTCATACTTTAGTCCTACAAATAATTCCACTTTAGACTCAAGTAAAGCACCATTTCTGAAATGATAACTTAATTAAAGGAGTAGTTAATGTAATTTATAAGGTCACTCACTTGAGGACATTTTATTTTTAAATGTTAGAATTTATTTTTAAACCCAAAATCCTGCGTTTGGTCTATTGCCAGCTTTATAGCAGCATTTTTATAGTCGTTTAATGTTTAAGGATTATTAGCTTAGCCTTTCTTATTATGCTTATGTATTTATCATTTATTGCCACAATCATTGCAAATCATTGAATACGTTATTTACCTGAGGAGATAAAATACAATTGGCATCAACTGTGCTCTAACTTTTATGCTCAACTCTTAGCAACTCGATAGAGATTTTATTGGCTTTCTTTCATTCCTTTTCCAAAATAGAGAGTACACACACACACTCACTCACACACACATACACTGCAATGATTTTGATTTAGATTTATGAGCCATTACTGGTGGTCCCTTGAATGTGATCTTATATCGATCGGTGCAGTTTCTGCATCATAATAATAAGCAATGTAACTGTATATATAAAGAAACAACACATTACATATACCTTTTGTAGCTCAACATTTGTCACAAATATTTTCACTATTTTTTACATGATTTTCAGTGCGTTATTAATGTCATTGACTTTGAACTAAAGAATAATTATATTAAGGATAGGAGTTATTATTGACCCATAAATAGTAATTTTTTAAAATGTATAACAAATACCTCCTACTATTGGTTTGAATTACTAGACATTGTGTTTGATTACAAGCTTATAGAAATATTATTAAACTCACAATACTGTAATTTGATTGCATGCACACTATTGCACACTATAATAGAAGTTCACAAATGAACTAAAAAAAGTGGGTCCTAGACCTAGAAGCGTAAGGGTGAGTGTTTCATCTTATCTCTTATATAACACTTTACTATTTTTATTGTCCCCTTGAGAAAGCCATCTGTCAAAAGCTGAACCATTTCATAATACTATGAAAATGCATTTATACTTGCAATGAGGGCCAATGCATTGCCTATCGCTTTACACTATTTGTGAGTTTATCCTAACAAAAAGTTGCCTCAAGAGAGTGTGTGTGCTATCATATCATGTATTATGTGTCATATATAACCATAAGAATATCTCTTCTCTCTTTTTTCTCTTGTCTATCCCCCTATAGTTATAGTAATTTTAGTGCACAATTTCGCTCTCGTAATTGCAATCGTTATGGCTATACTTGAGTATGGCTTTCAAGAGTTCTCTACCAATAAGTATTAAAAAATAGAATAGTATTTATCGTTTGCTACCATCGAAAAAATGACGATCTCGTTAGAAATATTTTTTGTTATACACACAGTGAGTGTGACGGTGCAAAAGATTGGATGAGCACAAGAGACAGACTCAACCAGAGTGTGTGTGTCTGTGAGACAGACAGAGAGAGAGACTGATAGATAGGGAAAATAGCATTTTCTGCTCGACTGAATTCTAGTGAGTTTTTATGTGAAAATGACCGCTCAAAAAGATTTTGTGCCAATGAAATGGGGAGCGAAAAAATGAGAGTTTGTGACTGAGTAAGTGTTAGCTATAACTGTGTTAAGGATTTTTTGATTCGGTTACTATGGGTTCATTCTATGGTTCACCGCTATAATAGCTGCGCATCAAATTTTAAACACAAAACTAGATATTTAGGAGTTTAAAGTTTAAATTTAAGGGGTGTGGGAATGGAGTTTAAATTGCGACAAATATTACACTCAATATAACATTTACACATTGTGTATAGATTTATATATTTGAAAGAAAATTTAGTGGAAAATAGTGCTTAAACTAAACTGACTGTTGCTTTTTGACCCTTATTTTTCACTCTTGCAATTCGATAGCAGTATTGTATTGATAAGAGATTTTCTTCGAGATTGGATTTTAAGTTTTTCTAATTTATTGTGGCTTACATTTGCATCAGTTTGCCGAATATGTAACTCACACTCTATTGTGTTGCTCACAGTAGGGGCCAGTCATCTGGTGGTAGGGAAACATTCAAATACAAACCCCTCTATTTTTCAAAAAAGATACTGTTATGAAACGCTAAAATCATAGCGAATTCAATTATATAATGTTAGTATATATATAACCTTTTCTGTTGTTTTCATATAAACTCTATAGGGCTAACATTGAGGGGTGACATCATTCTATATGTATCTTTGACAGCATTTGATAGGAATGTGAGCTAACACTCGAGTATTGGCTCTCTCTGTATGAGATTGTGTACGAGAGAGAGAGAGAGAGAGAGAGAGCCTGTGATAGTTGTGAAAAATTCATTACATTGGCGCTGATATTGACGCCATTCTCCGTAACTTTTGTTATTAAAACTAAACTCTAATATTTTGCAATATCCCTACTTTTTCCTTATCCTAATGTTATGTTCTGATTCGGTCCTACAAAACATAGTAAAGGCTACACTTGGGATGTGTGTAATATTATATATATTATTTTGGAAGAACTGGTTGTGTTGTGCCATTTTGATGATATGTCATCCAACATGCGAAGGGGAATAACATCTGCTACTTCAACATTATATTTTTCTTCTTCTTTTTTATATTTTTGTGAGCTTATAACACAGTAGTATCTCTCACTCTAACTTATAATAATAATGATGGCATCTGTATGTTAGATCACTGCTGTTTCAATATTGTTGGTGAGCTTTTCAGTGAACTGGCATTTTTGTAATTAAAAGTCAAAAAGTTTTGCTCATCGCTAAACATGTTATTTAATAAATTCATGAAATTGTTATGAGTTCTCTAAATTTAAACATTTCATTCTTTATCATTATTGTCATTTCATATCTCTATCATCTCTTAACAAATTATACACATTATTAAAATTATTAGAATTTATAGTTAATGCTGATAATTGTAATTACGTTTTAGACTATATTGAGTTTAACTCTTCTCTACATTTTCACAGTATTCTTAAAAATGAAATGAAATTCCATCAAAACTTCTAAGCAATACTAGTTTTGATGGAGAATTTAACTCAAATTTTTCTCAAACCATTGCTTATTTTTATCATAAAGTAGTGAAAATCTTTTTGGGCGTTGAATCGCTGAATGCCGTTAGCAAATGAGTTAGAAACTAATGCTGATATTTCATGTTGATTTGGCTGCAAGTGATGCACCTTTTCTTATGCATTTAATCCAAAGGTAGTGATTTTTGGGTGCGTTTTCGGTGTACTTACAGCACATATAACTTATATATACTCCACAAACACTGAATATATACACACATACACTATATATGATATTTTAATGTCGGGTGATTTGATCTGAATCAAAATTAGAAGAATAGGGTTCGCCCTATTACTTAGTATTCAGGTTGTGCTGTTTAGCGCTGCCCTGCAGTGATCGAGTTTTCAAATGGGAGACGTGATGTGTTGAATTGCCAATGAAGAGCTCCATAGATAAAGCATTGCTTCTAATCTATAACTAAGATAGATATGTGTTATTCTAAATGTGCAAATAAACGACAGATATATAGCTTTTTTTATTATTATATTACTCTGTACTCAGTTATGCTATTGAGCTCTTCTACTTGTCTATGCTGTGCTTTTGCCTCAATCTCAAAAAATTCAACTCATTAGTTATTGTTTTCAATTATATAGAATATAGCATTTTCACAACTAAGCGATAGGAAGTCATCCTGTTATCTATCAGACAGTTTTGAGATTTTTTCGAGCGCCTATTATTTGTAAGCTCCGGCCTCACTATGCTTTCATTTTAGTTAAAAGTTTACAGTTTGTATACATTCACTTCTCACTGCATTCTTATATATGAAATGCTATTCATTTTGGATTTTTATACGATTTTTTCTCTATAGTCACACAATTTATGCCTCCTCTTGCTTTTCAAATGGATCATCTCTTTTGTCACTGTCCAACTTCTAAACCATTTCTACATCATATATATACGTGATTTATTTTCTTTTACACTCTTCTCTTGTAATACAAATTCGAGCCTTTAAAAAGTGTTGTCCACTTCTCCCTCTTTCTTAAGCACTTTCTATGCAGAAAAACTTATAAATTGATACATTTATTCAATCTCTTGTTCGCGACGTGACATTTATGTTACTACTTGTGTATCATTTAATTTAGAGTATTCTTTCATATTTTCAGTATTTATATCTTTTTTGTGACAATTGTTATTTGATTAATAAAATATTTATATTCAAAAATTGATGCGTGAAATAACAATTGACGGGATTTAAAAAACTACAAATCATACAAATTAAAAATGAAATCATTTAAAAGCAATGATTTATCTGAATAACTTGTATTGAATGGAATATATATTTAATTTAAATGATATATTTTACAAATAAGTAACGATAACTTATAAGCATAAAGGCATAGATGTTAAATAGAATTATTCTAAACTATTATAACAATTATAATAAATTAAGAGTAGTTACAAAATAATGTTCATAACATGGAATACTATACATTTCGGGAAAAATACATATTATTGACTCGTAGATGTGATATTAAATGGTACGTGCGAATGACACACCTCACTGCTAACATTATAAGGGGGAGGTTTAATATAATGATGTGATACTTATGTGCCGAAGTACACAGTGTATATATTTTACTATTATATCTGTGCTTTTTATACGAATATTATTATACTTTAATGATTTGCTGTAAGTTATTGAAGCCTTCATTGAGAGACCCCTTTCCTCTTTGAATACGCTTAACTGCAACTGTTTTAAAGGGCATTTTGAGCAAAAATTGTGAAGTGTGAACTTGAATGGCATTAGTTATATATTTGTATAATAATGATTGCATATATTAATGCTTGCACTGTATTTGAGCCCAAACAAGGTATCGACGCCCACCAATAACTAGTTTTTATATATTTATATCCTATTCTCAGTCGGCACGCAAGTTGGACATTAAGTCAAAATGTTGTGAAGGGGGAAACCATTGAATACAATAGCTTCAACTTTTCCATAACTCATTGCATGAATAGTATTCTCACAGCATAATCAAATTCATGGAATAGTTTTGCATCTCAACTCATACAAAATACTCGCGTGTATTATTAATACCAGTTTTTTATATAGCTCTCTGTATATCAAACAGATAAGGAGTTTTGCAAAAAAGTTTTATCACTTTAATGTTTGTCTTTGTTAATTTCGATTACTTTTAGCTGCAATATCAATAGCTTTAGTTTGTGTAAAATGCTCTGCAAGTATGAGAAACAGAGAATGAGATCAATTTTATATCGATCACAAGTATGCGTTCCCCAAATGTTTGATGCGGTGGCAAAAGTTTTGCTTGCGCTGCAAGAATTAACAATTAACGCATAAAATGAAAGTTGGAAACAATGGCAACACTTTTGTGTAGTTTTTGAATATCAGCGAAAGAGGCGAAAGAAGCCTAAAACTAAATCAATATCAACAGCAGCTCTTTTCGATGCTCTGTTTATGTAATACAACATTAGTGCAGTGCACGCTTTCATTCAATTTCGCGCTCTTCTCTTCTCTTACTTTAATTTTGTTTGAAATAAATTGATTAAAGAAAAGACTTTCGATTTGAAATTTGAAAATGTAATTCGATGCCAGTGTTGGCCAGTTTTACCATTGCGTTCAATATATTCTCGCCTTTTCGCTGATTCTTTCTGCTCTTTTTGTCCATTTGACTCTTTAGGGAAATGTTGTCGGAGTCTATCCTCCCTTTTCTCTTTCCTGTATGAATAAAAGAACGCACTTGTAATCGATACTATATATTGGAATGCAATTGGATTTGATTCAAACATTTCACTGCTTCACTTTGCAAATGCTCTCTTTTACAAATGAATTGTAAGTTAGAAAAAGTATAACAATCACAGAAACGAAAGAGAAACTCAAGTTTAACTATAAAACCAATGAGAGCTAGAAAACGGATGAAAACCAATTGAAGAGTCACTAACTTTTACTCAAATTACTTTTTTTCCTTATCGCCGTCAACTCAATCTCATAGTTTGCAAACCAGAAGCTCGTCTGCTCTGAGACCCGCAAGTTTTAAAGTCTATTGAGTTTTGATATACACTATTCTCAATTGCATTCTGAATCTCTAGCAATTTTAGTTATTTATCTTACGAGCCATCAAGTTATAGGTATCTCTGTTGGCATTGGTTTGATTTTACTTCTAAATCTAAAGTAATATTGCATTTGCAGAGAAAGATTGCCTCAAGTCATCTGAACACACTCTCTATAAGGTCTTTATCTGCTTCATGACAATGCTTTCTTGCAGACCCGATTGCCAGTGCTTTCAAATGGTAATTGCTATCTTCTCGCAGGGTTAAGTCATATTATGAGTATAGCCTTAACTCTACTCTAACATATCTCACATTTCTAACTAACATTTCACTCAATTTTCATTATATCCTTTCCTAACTCAAAGTCAGTCCACTGATTGATAACAAAAAATAAAAATTTTCTTATTTTGGCTTTAAGTTTGAGTTTAAGCAAAGATAGAAGTTATTAGAAATACTGTATGAATGTTTAGGATGAGTGTGAATGACGACCAACAGGTATCATTAGCAATGATATATGAATGTCATGTGCTGTGTCTTTCTTTTGCCAAGAAAGAGATCACTTTCTTGATGTCACATTTTTGGGGTAATGCATGTGTGGCAAAGAAAGGAAAAGGGAGTCTAAGAGATGGATGGAATTGTCGTGCATCTGATGGCATTGGCTCGTGTCTGGTGTCTCTGCTCTGCCTGTGCTCTCTCTTGCTTGAAATTCAGTCTTCTTTAGAGTCGTGGTGATGAAGGGTTTAATGAGCCAGAAGTAAAGATTTGGTAGTTTGCCATTCGTTTGGAGGAACAGCAGTTCATTCTATTATAGCTTTTCGGATAATAACTTAAATGATTACCAAAATCATCTCATTGAGAGATAAATACATAAGTTTGTTATTCTGTATTATAATCTTTTGTAGAGCGACCTCTTTCGGACACTCTTAATGCCAGTGATTTAGTTTTAAATTTGAACTAACTATTCAATTGTTTAATCAAAAAACAATTATTAAAATGATGGATAATACAGATGTTATCAGTTTTTGCAGATTAAATTTTCCCCTTAAACGCTTTGCTGTATTTATATTAAGTTAATACAGTTTTGACAGTTTTACGCGAGAAATTTTTTCACAAAAATGATAGCATTACTATATCAATGTGTTACACAATTTATCACAAGCAAACCTCTTGAGAAGATACTCCTGTCATCCATTGACACAATACTCGTCCATCTTTGAAGTTGATGTTAAGGATATGTGGGTTTTAGGTTAATGTTACACAAGTATAATAGTAGTACTATTCCAGATGTGTGTGTATGCTATGTATGCTTTGCTTAACTGATTTCACATTTATGCGGCTTTTGCTTCACAAAAAGCGGTCACTTCTGCTAAAATGTGTACATTTCATCTTTTGAGCTTTTATTTATGAATTTTAAAATCTAAATTTCCTCAAATCCTTTTCTCGTGTATTATAAATATATTATATAATACTTGAATGTTAAGTATCTGTAAATACATGTATAGATGGAAATGGAATAACTTTTTTTGATGGTTTGCTAATACTTAGTCATTGAATGGAATGAATGCTTGTTTTGCTACTAAATTCGCGCTTCAATCGAGTTCTTCTACTTGTTCTTCTTATGGTTGTTCCTCTTGTTCTGTTGTTCTCTTCTATCTTCGGTGTGTTGTGTGTTGCATCGCATGCTTTTGCAAAAATGTGCTGTCTTTTTCATTTTGATTTATGGCCAGAATGCAATCCAACGATCGTATGTAAAGGAACGGCCAGAATCTATTGGTCTTGTTTTTCTTAGTCTCCTTTCTGCGAGGGAGGAATGTGCAGCTTGTTATCACTTTCTCTTCTATTGCTTCTCTTCGTCTCTCTTTTCTATCTCTATGTTATTCCTGTATACTCTTTATGGGCTTCACTTTGTGGTTCATTTATTTATTACATAGCCCTCCGTTGATCTCTTCTCCATGCGCTGATTGATTGATTAATAAATTCGCTCCTTTAAAGTGTGAGACAAAATTGTGCAGACAGTCACAGATTCTCAAATTTTTCTTATTTCCCAACAATTTTTTTGCCAAGTTTTGAGCTCTATTTACTTTACATAATGAAAGACCTGATAATTTTTCTCTCATTTGAAATTAACTTTTAAAGAGTAATGCGATTCGTTTCACTTAATGTCATTCAAATTGTGATGTTTATATTTTTTTTCACATCACTCACAACACTCACTTTGAAAATCCTTTGATCATTATTTACCTTTTTTAAGTGAGCACAAAAATGATTTACCCCTTGTTTTAGTGATGAAAATAGGATCAATTTAGGAATTTATTAAGATATAGACTCAATCATTTTCGTATTTGTTGGCAAAAAATGTAATATTAAAAAGAAATTTTTCAGAGTTTAGTTCAAAGAAATGTAATTCATTTAGTAAAGCACTTTTTAAGTGAATATGGACTCTACTCTACTTTAATATATTGTATATATTTTCAACGTTATAATCGGTTATAAAAATTTAATCAACATGTTATTATTATATATTTTATGGATGTGTTGTTCAATTTTTTTCTTCTCTCTTCTTTTGCATCTTAACTGCATAGAGTGATCAATAAGCCATTAGTGAGGGGAAGACACACACAGAAAGTGAGACGCCTTATATACTAGTATTAGGGCACAAAAGAATACTGAAATGTAGAGCTATAATAACTTATACACTTCTTTATAAAGGGAATTAAAGCATAAACGCATGAATGTATGAATTTTTTTTCATTGCTTGTAACAAATACTAAATTGCTATACTTTTATAGTTCACTTTTTCTTATGCATGAACGCACATAATCAGCTCTTTCTTCCGACAAAAATATGTAAGATGTCATTATGTGTGCAATTTTTAGTTATGAATTTATTTTTTTATTTTTTCTCAAACCCATGTCATCATTAACAATGTTTAAATTTGTTAATATGTCTGATCATCATTTTATGCTTTACTACTCTCTGCACCGGTATATCTCAATTCCTTTCGATAATCCATTTTTAAAAGAATTAAAGATAAGATATTTTCATAATATAATTGAATTAATTCTCAATAATCCAAATATTATCCGAATATTATCATTAATTATCGATAATATTGTGAGTAATGACAAGTTTTGTGATAACTATTAACACATGGAATTAAGTATCCTATCAATAGTGTAGTAAAACTTGTTAAGTGCCAATACATTTAGATGATAGCTGCTATTGTCGTTAATACCCTAACGGTTTACTTTTATTGTAATTGTTTTATTACGAGTTTTGCATTAAGACGACAAATATCAGCCGATGTTTTGTCTGTCTATCTTTCACTTGTTTTTAGTTGAGTACAAATGAAGTGACAATTGTTAAAATTGCAGTAATTGTATCATTTCAGTTGATTAATTAGATGTTGCTTTCACTTCAAGAAGGGTGTGTCTCAAAATGGTCCGTTTCACTGACATCACCAAAAATACCAGTGATTTTGTCGTCTTCTTGTTCTTATTCTTCTTGTACAGTATATTACTCGTCAGCAGCTGTGCCTCTC
>JAQGCH010002616.1:0-12259 GCA_034699485.1 Nanhermannia elegantula
ATTTTATGAGAGATCCCTGTATTAGGCTATGGTTTTTCCAACTTTTCTCTCTCATAATATATTCCTAACACAGGGATCTCTCATAAAATAACATTTAACACCCGAATAATCCTATTCCTGATCATAACATATTATCTACGGTTTTCTTTTAAATTAAATAAATTTTTTACGCGTTAAAATCTGAAGGTTAAGTTATATTTATGTTATAATATTTGCGAAGCAACATGTAAAGTGCGTCTAGCTAATTAATGATAATTTTAACTTGACAAATAGTAATTGATTTGAAACGTGTATCCAACAAATAATATAGGGGTGAATTCGTTTATACCGTTTATGAAAATAAACTAGAGCCGTTACTTTTCGGGATGGTTTATTCGGGTTCAAAAAATTGGAGTCAATTCGGGTTTTATCGGGTTTAAACTGAAAATTTATTTTCAATTTTTGGCCTATAAATTCAAAATATTGATATGTTTTAATAAAAATGCATCTATACCTCCATTGAAATACAAAATCGAGTAAAATGTGCTCAAATAAAAACGAAAAAATAACTTCACTAACAATTTCACTATTTATACATTATATCACAGATAACAGAAATTTTAGTGAAAAACCTTTATTAGAAAGTTTAAAGTCAAACATCAATAAAAAGGTTTAACCCTCACTTAAATGAAGTTCAGAACTGAATGTCTTATAGACTTATACTTTTCTAATTTTTTACTTTATTATAAGGAATCTGAAAGCAGGTATTTTTACACTTTTTCGTTTTTATTTGAGCCCATTAGAAATAATATTAATAATGAGAAGCGGCTCTGTTTCAAGATTTTTAAATTAGGAAAATGTTCAGAATATTTACAATAAAACAATATTTGAGCAAAAAAGTGATTAAACCCATGCAATACGCATATTCGATTCGAATTCATTCGAGTTAAACCCGAAATAAAAATTTTCTTCTCGGAGGATTTAATCGGGTTAAACCCAAAAAGTAACGGGTCTAAAATAAACCATAAATCTATTGAATATTTGTATAAATTCGGCTTTAATGGCAGTGTGTATAAAGCCATATAAGATTGCATTAATTGTTGCCGAGGACATTGTCAATAAATGTAAAATGCTTAATATTATATTTAAATGCTTTGTTTTTAATTCAATATAATAAAATTCACTAAAAAAGTTAAACCCATTAAATGGAAGCCAGAGAACTACAAATGTGCATGTTAATATTAGTAAATGTCTTGATATCTTCCTATTTCGACGCAATTCTCTAAAATTAAATTTAAAATTGCCGCTAATAGTAATAGATGTTACAACACTAGTCAAAGATGTTGATGCCATTTGTTGCATTTCAATTAAATCATGAGATGGATCTGATGGGTTACACGATTTTATTTGTAAATCTGTATTTTGTGGAAGTTTCGATTCTAGATATTTTGTAATTTTGTAGTTTGATATTAACATTAATATTATAGGAAGAATACATTGTGTAATCAATATGAATGTTGTATAAAATTTGTTGAAATATTTAGGCCAATTAGGCAGACACTTGTTATAAAGGAACAATTTTTTATATGTATAAGTGACTTGTTTGTTGTAAAACATCGGTGTCGCGAATAGTAGCGAAATTATCCAAATAAAAATTGTAATTCCATAGTTTCTGTATTTGGTCCTCACTACAAATGGAAGATAATAGAATCAAATGTAATTTTTAATTTTAATTATTTCTGATTTAAACCATTAGTTAATAATTTTATATAATATTTTGATATTTAATTTTTTTGTCTGAGTGACTCGCGATTAGAGAAGGGAATTCATAAAATTTTGAGTCCCAATCCCATCAAATGTTAAAATATGAAATCCAATTCCATTAATATAAGTTTTTGATTTAAATATCTTTTACCGTAGAAGAAGTATTATTTTTTCGAAAAATAATGCTAATACCCTGATTTAGGGTAGATAGGCCGCACCAGCGCATAAACCGCACCACTAAGAATAACATAAATTTTATTATAAAAGCTCTAATTACCTTTAAAAATGACCCTTTCTATAAGCCGCAGTCATAATTTTTTTAAGAAATTAACTTTTTTCTTCAGATAAGCCGCGGTCTATCTACCCTAAATCAGGGTAAATATTGCAAACTAGCAAAAATTGTAAAATAGTTTGAGCCTTCCTGCTACTCAATTTGAGTCTGAGAGAAATTTTTGTATTAGTGGTAGAACACTAGAAGATGTCACCGTCTCTTACATGTTGATAAATTGCTTTTTATTAAAAGTCAACTAAAAGAAATATAAATGTTGCAAATAAATGAATTAACATTTAATTTAAAATATTTAAAACATTATTTTTTTAGTCACAATCCTTCCCATTAGTTGAAATTTAAATCCCAATCCCATCCCATTCCCAATTCCATCCAAATCCAATTTTCAATTTCATCATAAATGGGATTTGAACTCTGTATTTCATCTCCACTCACAAGTGTGTTATAATTATTAATCATAACTGAATTTCTAAATATATTTATATTAAAGCATTTAAACACTTTAGAAACGATGCCTTATATAGCCACTTAAGCTTCATATATAAGAACTTTAAAATTGATTACATGTAGGGTTGTTATCGTAGGGTTTTAAAAAAAGATCATAGATCGATCATATACGATCAAATATTTTTATTAAAGTTTGAGTGCATACCTGCACAAGCTTTGGACCTTGGGGGAGGGGAGAGGGGAGGTCATTTATGATTTCTTGAAAAACCGAGGGGTTCAAAGTTATTTTCAAATGTATGCTTAAAAATGAACTTAAAAAATTGAATACCTCTTAGTTCATTAGAAGTGATTTGAAGCATGCGGTCCATTGCTATGGCAGCTATAGTTCCCATTGAGACAAATGTTGAAAGTGCCTGAGAATATGGCACTAAAGAGCACATCAATGAACCGAATGTCCAATTTCTATATAATAAAGTCATTAAAGTGAACGGCATACTAATGCATAAAAGTATGTCAGAAACAAACAAATTTTTTAATAATATATTGTCAGATGTCATGAGTTTTTTATTGGATATGATGACGGCTATAATGAATCCATTTGTTATAATTCCAGAAATAATTAAAGTATAATATAAATACTTCAGAGCAGTTTCAGTTCCATAACCGAATATGTGATCATTTTCACGATTCTTTGCTAATAATTCTTCGATTGCACTAATATTTAATTCATTATTTATTGAATAGTTAAATAGTCCTTCACTTATGTAATGGTTATTTGTTTTGTTCATTTCAGAAACCATTCACTTTTATAAATCACTTGTTTAGTATACACTTCAAAAAATAACTCCGGTCTCCAGATAACCGTTTTTGGTGCTGAGACTGCGCTTTCAATGGTCTATTTCTGTTCTCCGCTTTGATACCAGACCTTTATGAATTGGAAAATTTTAATTAATTTGAGTTTAAGTTATTTAAATAATAAGTTTTTCATTTGAATGGAGTCAAGAATAGCTCAGTGGAAAGGTGTCGGACTCGAGATCGATGGATCGTGAGTTCGAACCCCGGACGCTGCAAATCTTTTAAACTGCGATCTTCGAGCAATCTCTAGCCCTTAGCATCTGCCAACGCAGTCACAGGTTCTTCCTGTAAAAATCTCACTCTATCTCTGGGCTAAAATTAAGTTCTACTGAAAAGCAGTGGCTTAACGAAAACCTTTTTTATGCTCAAATGTTTGAGTTTATGGAAAAGGCTCGGTCTGATACTACTGCAAAAAATTAATGCATTTCTAATAAAACTTTTTTTACTTTTTATACATTAAATACTTCACTTTGTGGTGTTTTGTGGACGTTTCGAAGGATAGTTATCTTTCTTTATCAACACATTTGAATAAAATGAAACACAAATGCGATGGTCTCAAGTTCTATGTCAATGAAAACTCAAAGCAAATGCATAAAAATGCAATTTAGACTCATTTATGTTTCATTTGACTCAAATGTGTTGATAAAAAGAAATAACTATCTTTCGAAACGTCTACAAAATAACTACAAAGTGATGTCTTTTAATGTTGTGTATAAAGTAAAAAAGTCTTAATTTTAAGTTTTATTATGAATTCACACAACAAACCCACTATTGAATGCATACTCTTTTTTTAATTAGATTTTTAATTGATTTCCAGTAAAGGCTGATATAATTTTGTGTAAATACTGCAACTTGTAAAGTAAAACTTTAATGTCAAAAATGTCAAAACCTGTTTTTCTAAGAATTTCTAATTTAATAAATATTTTCTATATTTAATGAAATGCCTATAAAACTCATCAAATTTGTATGATATGCAAATGCAATACTGCAATACTGCAAATGTTGTAGAAAAAGTATAATAATGGCTTCATTAAGAATTAGCATTAAATATCAAGCATATGAATAAGTTATTAGTCATAACTAGAGCTCGGAAATATATTTAATTATTAAGCAAATATTTGAGTCATTTTTAGTAAATATAATATAAAATATTGCCTCAAATATTCATATTATATTTACTAAAAATGACTCAAATATTTACTTAATATTTATTTATTTTCATTGATTTTTATATACTTTTATTGAGATTCAGTATCAAATGTTAATGACTGAGCTCATGTCAAAACTGATATCATTTGATGTTAAATTGACTCTCAGTATAATAGTTATTCTTCATTCAAATTTTGGGTTACAATTGAGAATTAAGTAATAATTTAAACTTTCTTTAAAGCTCAGTCTTCTATAAGTCAAAAATTTTTTATATAGTATTTAGAAAAACTTTGTTCAACACTACAGGTGAGTATTTAAATGTTGCGATTTCTTCAGGGGATATATTAATTCAGTTTCATGTTTACCATTAATTATACCCAAAATAACTTTTATTCGTTTGAAACGAAAATTTTTATTTAAAACATATTTCAGACGTCCGTATTGTTGATGAACACTAACAAAAATGTGATTAACTTTAACCCAAAATGAGAGTCAAATGACTTAACATTAAAGAATACAAGTCTTTATATTTAAAATATATACACAGTTTGAATCTAACATACAATCAAAAACTAATATTTATCTTACAATCATTGCATTTAAGTTTTTGTCTGTTTTTAGTCAGCATTCATTACTACTTAATTAGTATTTATTTTTCGTGGACTACAATTAATTATATTTAGTATATAATTCACTTATATTAGTTTTTTTTATTATTATTATATTAGTATTATTATAATCTATTAGCATATATTCTATATATATTACAATCTATTAGCATACTTTATTTGAAGTATGCAATACAGACACTTCAAATAAGATGTTGAAATATTTACCACAACGAGTTAGTGTTTACAATTTACTCAAAGTAGAGCTGCGCAAAGACTAGACTTGGGGTCTAAAGCTCTAGACTAGTGTTGCGCATTTTTAGACTATAAACATTAAACTTGGACTTTATATTAGGTCTAATTTTTAGACTATGTCTAAAGTCTAAGTCTAAGTCTAAAGTCTAAGGCCCGTATGCACACTCCATTTAAACCTGGTTTAGCTTTAAACTCGGTTTAAATTTCAATTGTGCCTATGGGTTTTAAACCGAGTTTAAACCTAAACCAGGTTTAAATGGAGTGTGCATACGGGCCTAAAAGTTTTCTAAAAGTCCAAACTATTTTAGAAATTGTTTCAAAAGGACTTCAAAATTGTTTTAAAGGTCAATATTTAATATTCTGAAAAATTTTTAATGGTTTTGAACCAGAGCACATCATGACCTTGTCTGTCATTAAGTTTTGAAGCATAAGAATGCATAAGAAATATAAATAGTGTTGTACTAATACTTTATGTTAAATAACTATTTTTAATTCATGTAAATTTTATAAATTCACAAAATTATTAATTATTATTAAATTATTGACGTTTTGATTTAATAATAGTTTATTTATTTTAAAAAATTACAAAATTTTTAGTTGAATATATTTTATTTATTAGTACAACACTATTTATATTTCTTATGCATTTGACAACACTAGTCAAACAGCTGATATTTTAAAACTCAATGACAGACAAGGTCATGATGAGCTCTGTTTAACATATATTCCTTTAACATTTAAATAAAACTAAATAACGAAAAAATTCAAACCTATTTCGGATTAAATGTGAAAAATATGCGCTTTTGTCTGTTAATACAAATACGGTCATATTTCTTAAATATACAAGTCAAACCTAACGTCTAAAACTTTAGACCGTGCCTAAGTCTAAAGTCAAAACAAAATTTTAGACTTGAAGTCTAAATCCTAGAACTTTAAACCCCATATTTAGAATTTGCGCAGCTCTACTCTAGACTTCAGACTTCAAGTCTAAAATTTTGTATAGCCTTTAGATTTTGACTTTTAGAAATCTTTAAGACTTTAGACTTAGACTTTAGGCACAGTTTAAAAATTTATTTAGACTTTAGACATAGTCTAAGGTCCAAGTCTAATGTCTAAAGTCTAAAAATGCGCATCTTTAACTCAAAACAATTCTCACTTAAGAGCCTGTTTCATAAAATTAAATTCAGATAATTAATGCTAAATTAAATTTTAATTTATAAACCTTTATATATTTTAGTCTTTTATATGTGTTTCGTCCTCAATGGTAAACAACCTAAAGTTTGATTAAGTAAACTTCGAAAGAGTTCAAAGGTCAAAAATTCTCATTGTTAAGAAATGTCAAATTTAAAATAAATTCCTTAATTCTTTTATATTAATACTTAATTAAATTTCAATGTTATAGTGTATATCATAATGAAAACGTCGATTAATTTAATAATTATTTTAAGATACTATTTTATTGGGGTGAGAATAATAAAAGTGAATATAATGTGTAAGTACCATTATCCAAATTCATTATAATGGATAAAATCAATTATCAAAGAGTTAACGCAGAGCTACTTAATTAAATTTTTGAAATTCTGATAAAAAAGACGAAAGTAATTATATAAAGATTAGATACTTGTATTGCTATTTGGCCTAAATCTATCAATATAAGTAGGCTAGCATTACACCTTTTCATTTAAGTATACCCTGCCATACACTAATCTCAAATGATACAGGGGTCAAATGATAGCTATTTAAGTATACTTTACAAGTATAATAATCAATGAGATCGTCATATGAGTGCTATAAGGTTCCAACTCAAAAAAACGAGATCAAAGTTGTAGAGTTTATTCTTGTTATTCAGAATTTTCATAATTTTAATAGTGAGTTAGAAACATATTTTTTATAAAATTTCATATATTAAACTCATTTTGTGAAAATTTGGAGTTAGAACCTTATAGCACTCGCATGCAGACGATATATAAAACTTATATTATGCGACTTATTAAATAATTTTTTTCAATATAAAATTTTAATTATTTAAATAAGAATAATAAAATTAAATTAATGGTTAGGTTTATAATGGTGAAAAACTATTTAATGAATTAAGCATAAAATATAAGAATTATATAACTTAAGATAGAAGAGCTAGAAAAGACTTATCTGTATGATTTATAAAATTGAATTTAGATTTCTTACTTATATTCACAAATTAATTAAGACCACTAACTGTGGAATTTTGTGGAATGTTGGGCTCACTGCTAGCCTTCATCAGCACAAGTGATCAAATGATTCACATTTGCATTATTAGCATTTAGCGGATGTCAGGAGAGAAACCTGAGGTTATGTTGACATCCGCTAAATGCTAATAATGCAAAAGTGGATCATTCGATATATTTGACTATTTTATATAATATATTTAGAGCTTAGCTTTTTCGGCGTAACTGTTATGTTGAAACATTGCTACCAATGTTTCCAATAGATGAGTATCATTGTCTGGCACACCAAAGTATACTTGTATTTACCATTAGTTATGAAAGAATAGCTTTCATAATAAATTTTGAAAAATGTTATTCTGTTAAGAGATATACTGCAGACTAGTGATGGAAATCTAACTCCCAAGCCCATGGGATGGATTTGGAGTTGCAAAAGAGGGTGTGGGATATTGTTGGGACTGATGTGGGATAAGTGAAAAGTCTTTATGACAGTAAAGAAACGTAACATTTAATGAAATTAGTTTTTTTTATTATTTAATAATATTCTATTCTTTCCATTTTATGACTATTCCTGAAACACTAATACGAAATTTCTTAGGAATCAATATTAATAAATTAACCCTTTATGATTAGGGTGGCCAGACGTCCAATTTTAACCTGGACTGTCCAGTTTTTGGGCTATTTTTAAAAAATCCGGTGCTTGGTCCCTTTGAGTTCATTTGAAAATAAAAATTTATAAAAAATTATCCTTTGGTTCCCCCTTTGATTTTTTAAGTTGTCCAGGTTATATCCAGTTTTGGGATCAATTTGACTGGTCACCCTATTTATGATTTCCTATTTGAATTAATTATTTGAATGCCTTCACTACTTATAAAAATGCTTACTTGCATGCTTGTAAAAATGACACAATTCGAAACACACTTCACAAAAAGCCCAATGAATTGCTGTAATAATTATTGCAATTCTGTAATTGAATGCTTATATAAATAAATAAGAATTCAATTGTAAGCGAATTATTAAAAATATAGATTAGAATGAGATTGGGATGGAAGTGAATTAAGTTTTAAATCATGGGATTGGGGTTAAAAATTCTAATGGTTTTTAACACTACTGCAGTCTATTACTTGATAATTGCCCACTTTGCACAAATTAAAACGCCATACAAGACATATTTTCTAATCATATTTCCCATAATTAAACTTGAAATGACAAAATCTATTATTCATACTTCAAAGTAAATAAATATTCTCGATTTAAATTTATAAAATAATAATAATAATTGGTTTAAGTGGATTTTAAGTGGTTTAGAAAGCGTTTTCTTCGGCTAATGAGAAAAGATCTCACTGAAGCCCATGTGGAAAATACGGTTGCCAGGTTGGGTCAGGTCAAATCCGGGAGGTAAAAAAATATCAAAGGGGAAACCAAGGTATATTTTAATGAATTTTCTAAGTTCCGACAAAAACCAAAGGGGGACCAAGTGGTGTGTTTTCCAAAATTTAACTGAATCATTCAATTAGTAATTAATAAAAATTATTTTATTAATAAATCTACATTTTTAAATGCAATTAAATATTGCATATAACACAGGATTTTATACTTATTTCATGAAAACTCAATTAATTCCATCAAATGATTGCAATGTTTAGTATTTAATTAGAAAATAAATACACTGTTAAAGTCATTCAATTAATAGTTATTTACAATTAGATTAATAAACAAATAAATCAATTATAATAATTATTATTGAGTAAAGTGTTTTAAGCAGTTTTTTGAAGACCTGTGTTAGCACTTATGCCTCAAACGAAGAATTAATTATAAAAAAATGAATTATATTTTATAGTATGACTTGAATAAGTGTTTGTTTATTTATAATGATCTGACCCATAATCTAAATCATAAAAAATATTGGAAAAAACCAATAACTTAGGTTCAGAACTTGAAATGTTATTCAACTTATAGATAGAATCAATTTTTGACTAAAATTTTTGAAAAACCTATGATATTTAGTTCAAAACTTAATTTTTTGATGAGTAGGATAACAGTTCTTATATTCTATTCTAATTGTTTGTGAATTTTATGCAAATAATCACTCAATTTATCTCTATCTCAAGTTCTTATAGTTTTAATATTCAAAAAGTTTTAAGTTTTGAATATAAAACTCATTAGTTTACTAATAATTAAAAATATTATTATGATTATTGCCACAGCCGTAACTAGGGGTGGGCAGGGGGCTATAGTCTCCCCTAAAGATTTTTGATCAATTGCATGTAGGTCTGTAGTAGTTTTTAAATATTACCATATTTTGGGGTTTTCCTATGTTTAGCCCCCCCCCCCCACCCAACCTGAAAATCTTAGTTACGGCGCTGATTAATGCATTCAATGGGCCCCTTTTGTTAACATATTTCTTCAAAAAAACTGCTTTATTTTAAGTAATTTAATAATAGTTAATAAAAGTTTAACAAAAATATCTATAATTATGATTAAGAGACTTTGATTAATTGAATAAATTTATAGAGTATATGAACAATCATTTTAAGTGAACTTTTAATTCTAGAGAGATTATTTTTAAATAATTGAATAAACTCAATGAATAAACCTATTGTCTTAATAGGCGATAATCCGAACCAAAGTGATAAAAATCCTCCAAAATTATATATTAAACTATTGAAATCAGTCTTCAATGTTTCGATAAACACAATAGTAGAAGATTTAGATGGGATTATCTCTAAAATGGTTTCATTTGAGAATGATTTTATATATGAAACCTTTGTTTCTAAATTAACATTTATACATTTATTTTTGCGATAATTATGCGCTTCATTACGTATTTTATTCATAACAGTAAAATTTGCTAATAAAGTGATTTCACAAAATTTATATCTTTTTTCAAATAAATACCTTTCAAACTCTATAAAAATGAGTATTTGCAACTGGAATACAGCCATAAGTTTTATTAACTAAGTAAAAAGTTTCATCTGTTTCACAATAATCATTGTATTCATAATAGAAATTATCAAATCTTTCTTCGAGGTAACAGCTATTCTCTGAATTCACCAGATTTTTTACTAATGTTGATGTAAATAATGTTTTAGTTATTGTTTTGTAGCCTAAAAGTATTATTCGATGTACCTTTCCCATCATACTTAAGCTGCATATATATGGTTCATGCTTATGTACTTTAAGTCTCATTCTGATTCCATCTAGTCTATTTTAATCTAATAGTTTATTAAGACTATAATTCGACTCATTGTCAGATATCTGTTCATTAGGAGATAAAACTCCAAAAATGTTGATTAGATCTGGACTATTGGACATTTTATAACTCCATCAAAACTTATAATATGACATCATTTTACTATACGATCAAATCCAAAAATTTCAGGCAATTCATTAAATTTGTTCTCTGATAAGTAATATTTAAAATATGTAAAATAAATGGGTGGTATACCAAATGAATCTTGATTTGAGATATTTAGTATATTTTTATTGATCTCAGTTTCCTTCACTGGATATTTTTGTTGTAATTTATTTAAATCTCTTATTTGCAAATATTTTTCTAAATAAATAGATGGAAATGCTTTAGTTTCTCGTAAATCACATCGAGTTATTATTTCGAATTCACAATAATTTGTTATAACAGATATCAATTAAAATGACATCAAAACAATATTATATAATTAATGTGAAAATTTTAATTGTATCTAAAACTTGTATTTTCAAAAATTTTCCTTCGAATGAATTGCAGATAAAAAGCCGTTTAGAATTGCTTTAAAATTAATTCTTAAATATACTAAACCAGACGTCTGTTGTAAATTAGTGGAAAAGTATTGATTTTTGCAATTTTTTCTAACACAAAATCATAACTACATTTTTCACAGAAATTTTTTTCAATAGTATGATTTGATGCCAATCATTTCTGATTACATTTACAAGTTTTAAATTCTTGAATTTGCAAATTCCTTACAATACAATCTTCATATGATTCATAGTCATAGTCTTTACATGAATTTCATAATCATAACAATTAGTCTCATAAGGAAATGGCAATAAATTCTCCTCAATTAAAGAAAATACAATAGAATTGATTCCAATTTTTAAATCATATTTAATTGTCGTCAGATGTGTTGGTGTTTTCATTTGATATATTAATCCAAACAAATCGATATTTTTTGTGATATAGAGTGCGTAATATTTAAAATTAGATGGAAAAGGATATGAACCATACAATTGACTGAAATATGTGATACATATGTATGAAAATGGTGTCACACTTTCTATTATAAATGCCATTTCATTGCAATGTATGTATGAATTATTTGTTAAAAGCATTTGACATATTTATTTTGCTTAAGATATTCGCCTACTGTTTGATTTACAAATTTTTCTGACTTTATTCTATAATATTCTCGTTTAGAGTCAATGCATAGACTCAAAGAAGTAGTGAATAATTTGTTTATTCCAACTTTCATATCAATAGCTGTATGGTACTCACTATAATCTATAGTTAACTGTAATAATTGAATGAATAACATTACAACACAAAAAATTTTCCATAATTTTTGTACAGAAAACTTTAGGACTAACTAGGGAACCGTCTCACCACTTACCAACCGATTTCAAAAATATTTTTAGCACAACATCCTTATACCAAACCATGTTGAAATTGGTCATTTAAATTGGCAGAGTCCAAGAAGCCTATTAGTTATTTGAAT
>JAQGCH010002617.1:0-12257 GCA_034699485.1 Nanhermannia elegantula
CCCCCCCCCCCCCCCCCACTAAGCAGACAAAAAATCGAAGATATGGCAATTTTTAAAAATTGCCAAAGACTCACACTTAAATACAGGGAAAATCTATACAGGCTATAGCTCCGTTACCCCCATAGGTAGTTACGCCAGTGGATATACGTTTGTTATAAGTTTAAAGTGGCTTATCTGTAGTTTTTGAATCATATTTTAAAACCTCTTTTAGATGTTATATAGTGGAGAGGAATAAAATCAACAAAAATGTAATCACTACGTAAAAACTAAAACTAACCAACAGTAAAACTCATACATTTAGCGTCTTATTTTTATAAACTGATAATTATTTTGTATTTATTGTTTTTGTTTAAGAATAACAGTATTTAATTAGCGACATAACTAATTACAAACTACTATACAAAGATAATTAGTGAAACCCAGCGCTCAGATCAAACAAACCAAACAGAATTTAACAACAACAGTACTTTTTACGCCTAATTACTTTTAAATGATTCTTCATTCATCTATGACCTAACATTCATTTATTTATTTATTAAAAAAAGTGTAAAGTACTCAAATATTATACGGACTGAATAGATTTTGAGTGTTGATGCAAAAATAATTTTAATTATAATACAAATAATAGTACTTAAAGCTTAAAAATGTCAAAGTTATGAGTTTTATAATTATAAATATTCTAAAATATTATTAAATTGAATTAATAAATGTATATTTTCTATTAATTTCTTTGGATTTATTGACCAATTGAGGCCAAGTGTGTTGACTTCACCAATTTGATCACTTGACCAATTATCAATGGCCTAACAGCTAATTTAATCTCAATTTGTTGACATAAACTATTGATTGATTCGATAACTACTGTATTTGTCATAAATAACAAGTGCCTAAATAGCTGTCATAAATAAGATCTCAAATAGAAACTGATAAGACTATAAGAAAATTAAGAAAAATGTTTCATTTTTGAGTGTAATGCTCAAAGACCTGATGATAAAACTATACCATTGTCAATAATTTAGCCTTTATTTATCGACCATAACCTTAATTATTCAAATTTTATCCTCAAATTAAAACCTGATCCACATATGTTTCAATTTTGAGTTTTTTCTTCTGGCAAAATATTTAATATCTATAAAAAAATACATATTTACTCATACAATAGTCGAGATGTTTGTGCATTCTCATCAAAAAGAAATAACACTAATATTTAATTACAATTAGTTTTAAATTTATTAGTTATCGATCACCGATAAGAATGACAAACTGGTTATAAGTCAACATTTCATTCAATAAAAGTTTATCATAAAGTTAGACCTAAATCAATAAGATTTTGAATATATATATATATATATACAGTAGTGTTTTAATAAAGTTACTTACTTTTGCTCAAAACACAGAACAGGGTCTTTTGGTTTTGTAACATTATTTAAGTCTTAATGCAAAGCAAGTATTAATTCAAGTTATATTATAAGCAAAGGGACTTCTTTGACTCCAAATAATATTTATCATAAAAATCTATATTTATTACAGATATAATATTTTGTTTAAGTTTATGATTTATTATTGATTTGACTTTTATTCAAAATGAAATTAAAAATTTTAATCGCAATTTCATTTGTCACTGGTATGTATGCGTTATTATCTTATAGTTTATGATTTCGATACTTGATCTCATAGTATAATACAGTTCTATTATTTTAAAATAAGGAATTTTCATAATTATGTTACAAAATTAAGTAATCGCTCAATACATAATTTTTTCGCGCAGTCTGTTCAGCTCGAGACCCATTTCCTGATCAAACGAACGACATTTTTCAGAATGATTGTCTTAATGCTCATAATAAATATCGTGCGCTACACCATTCACCAGCTTTAAAACTAGATGAGAGTGTGAGTCAAATCAAAATTTGATTAATTCAAAACTTATTTTCAACTATATTTAGTCCTATATTAAGTTCCAATTACTTTAATAACTTTTTGATCATATAATTGTTCAAAAGATTATAAATTATGCTAAATTTCGATGTAATCTGATATCACAAAACGATGGTTCGAGTTACGGTCAAATAGTACTTGATATGGGTTTCGGTCAAAATCTTTTTTGGACCGGGTCTTCAGTTAACATTCTGGCAACTGGAGCTCAAGCGGTCAACTCCTGGTAAATAATTTTAAAAATTGCAAACATAAGTATGAAAATAGTTTTAAGGTTTTCAATAAAATAAAGGTATGGCGAAGAAAAACAATATAACTATAACAAACCTGGATTTAGTTCTGTGACCGGATCTTTCACACAGCTTGCTTGGAAATCTACCACAAGTGTTGGGTGTGCGCGATGTGGTGGTAAAGGCAGACAATGGTATGAAACATACGTTGTCTGCATTTATAAACCACCCGGAAATATAGTTTCTGGCAATTACCAGTATTTCAAAGAAAATGTTTTACCAAAATGATCATTAGGTTTAACTTAAGTTTTTATTGAATAACCAAACCCAACAAATTATTGCAATATATCTTATAGAATAAAGTTTTTAATGAAAATTCGTGTGAAAGTCACTCTATATGAATACAATTTAATGATTAATTTTAGAACTTTTAAATAAATTATTGTTTATATTTTTGAAATATTAATTGAGTAGTCATTACAGGTTTGAAAAAATTGAATTAAACTAATTTAATTTTTTACATAATTCAATTAAGTGGAGCCACAGTCATAATATAGGTCAAAATGAGTGCACTAATGCGGTAAATCTAATAGAAGAATCACCTGATAGAAGGTCAGGCCATATGATTAACATGATTTCGGCAAATAAAATGTTAGAAAATTATAAAAGTCGTTGTTTAAGAGTAACGAACAGTTTATTCAATTTATAAGAAAGTGATTTGAGTTTTAACTATACTGTAGAAAATATTGTTATAGTTCTTAATTCGATGAGTTTTAATAAAATTAAACTTAATTTTTTACAAATTAAAAGAGTTGAAACTTTTCTCAATAAACTTAAACTAATTTTATTCAGTCTTAAGTATAGTGTTTAAAAACATAAAATCATGTTAGAAGTATTGTAGTTCTAACTCTAAAATATCAAAATTGACAAATTTTGAAGCAGTCCTTTGTACAGAATTGGTTGTCAGACCTAAGGGCAGAACATAACGGATTCACTTAAAAAGGCTTCAATTAAATATTGGTTTAAAAATCATTAAAATTGTATAAAACCCTGAAATATCTTAAAGCATGTCTATAAACGACTCAACAATTATAACAATTCAAGTTTTGTGAACTTCTTTATTAACAAATTCTTGTATAGAGAAAGTATTTAAACATTTTTAAACAAAATTAGTTTATTATAAGCATATATGTGATGATGTGTGCGATTCTATGTCTAAATTCTTTAAAACAATATTATAAGTAATAAGACTTGAATCTCGCGCTCAATACCGAGCTCTAAACAATTGAGAATTGCATGCAATCAAACCATTCACTCGTTTACTCATTGGTTACATATTAAAGTTTATGACCCCTGACCCGCATTGAGCGTAATGTAATTAATGGATGGCTTGTATTTAATTACATTATCTTTTAATAAAACTGTTTTCAATTTGAAAATCTGTTGAAAAGACAAATAATTAGTATTAATATAAAGCAAATACTGATTCATTTGATTAATAAAATTATTGTTTGCTTAGACTTTACTTTAGAAATACACCCTTTCCTAGAAATACAGCTCCACTACAGTCGATCTAATTAACCAAAAGTTATTAAACTGTAAATAATGTGTATTACTTATAAAAATAGCAGATATGCAGTAAAAATAATAACTTAGAATCCTTTGCAACTTAATGAATGTGGAACTATAGCACGCACTTAACCTCATCTAAATTATATTCTTGGCTAACACTATATTTCACTTTCTATATTAATGCTATCAAAATGAGTTATTCTATTCTTTTGTTAACTTTTCTATTAATATAACCAAAAATATGTGAACGAATACATAAGAACCTAAACCAGCAGATGATTCTAACAAATTGAGTGATTCCGATGTGAAGCATAAATTGCAGGAAAACTAAAACTGTGGCACAAATAACTCACAAGTGATCACTGAAAATGAAGTAAGTGTTCCACTAAATAAAGACATGGAAAGTGTTTCTCCGAATTGCAAATTAGAAGTTGATGTCAAAAATATAAGATCACAACAAAAGTGATCTCATTCAACATTAATCGTCACAAAAAGTTCAGCAAAAGATAGTCTTATCGAAAGAGTTTGTCTGCATATGAGAGCCTCAGTTCGAGAAAGGACTCAATTTCATCGATGGCTTCAATCAACTTTTTATATACCATAGGTTTCCTATATTTGATAATCTATTCGATACACCCAATGCTTCCATAAATTGGTTTACAATACAAAAAACTATTACGTCGGAAGTCTTAATGACAGAAATGTTGGAAATATCAAAAGTGCATTCACTCTATTATTTGCCGATCAGTTCAATCGAATAATAAAACATTGGAAATGGTTTTATGGTTTACATAAGATTCATATCGAGATAGACAGCAAAAAGATCAGTTGAGGGTAACGATAGCCTTAAGTTTGATGTATTAAATCCTGAATAATAAACTCTAAAAAACTTTAGACCTATAATCAAAAAATATATATATTTCAAAGCTTTGTGAAATGAATTTTGATTTCAAAATTGTACTCATTATTTGCTTAATTATAATATTTTATCTTTACTAACGATATATTTCAAAACAGTATTTTATGTGAAATATACTAAAAGCAGACATTTTTATATTAATAAATGCATAAAATGTGTCAAATTATTAAAGAACTAACTTCTTATAGAACTGGAGACTGATTTGAAATAACTTAATAGCAAATAAAAAGTTAATAAAAACGCTAAATTTTCATTTTCACGTAAATATTATAAATACAATTCGCTGAAAATTTTTATAACTTTTAGTTTTAAGTTTTAATATAAATGTTATACAAAGCACTTAAAATAAAACAAATCTATTATTAAACAAATGTATATTAGAATGCAATGAAATCTTTTATATTTTAGACCCAAGTATTTGACCTGTTTCTGAATGAATCGTTTTAACTGATGTTTCCGATGCATTGATAGTAGAGTTCTGTTCAATTGGAGAATCGTTTACAGAACAGCTATTTTTTCGCGACTTTAGATCTAAAATATAAAAATACATATTATTAATAAACATGAAAGACATGATCTGAAGGGCATTTTTGAAACAATTGTTTACAAAAAAATATTAATGTAAGGCCAAAAATGATCAAAACTGAGACTACAATAACCACAACTATAATAATCACAAAATTATTTGAATTTTCATTTCCCCCAAGAACTGGTTCAACCGAAGAATCAGTTGATTTGTTTTTAGTTGAATTGCTTTCATCTGAATTACTTTCAGTTCGTTTGCTTTCTATCGAATCTATAGATTGATCTGTTATTTGTTGACTAGAAGTAGATTTGATCGGTGTTTCACTGTTTGCCGAATTAGGATTACCGGAAATGACACTCGAATTACCGAAACAGTTGAAGAACTCCTTCTCATTCTTTGACTAAAAGTTAAATAAAATATCAATTGTTATAATTTCTAACAAATTGATTGTAAACTCACAAAAACTGCAAAAGAAATGACTCCAAACCAATTCCAGTTGACTTCGTAGACAACACTTTTTCTATCGACAGCAAAAATTCTATTATAAATACTAAAGAGTCCTTTGTATTGAATGTAATTTATTCGATGATAACTCCAATTGCCAACAAAGTCAATCTTTAAACGTTTCGTTTCATACGTAACGTTATTTTTATTTCTATAGACAAAACATGCAATCATTTCACTCTTTTGAGGTACGACTACTGTAGAAGTGAATGTCGAAGGAATAGATTTGTTGGGTTTAAGATTGAAAACCAATTCATTTACGTCTGTTATGGGCACTAATGCATTGTCTTTAGTTAATTTATATGAGAAATATCCATAAGTTTGGTTGGCTTTCAAAAGTCCGAGTGCTATCACTATATTTCTCGCCTTATTTTGTATTAAACAACTATTATCACTGCCTTTACATTCATCAAAATTGAAATTATATGCAGTGTCCACAAAAACAAACTTATCTATTCATTTAATTAAAACAACAATATTATAAATTGTAATAAACTTAATGAATATCTTTTACATCTTATCTATTCTTAATCTGTTATAATAATAGAAATAAACCTGACTTTAAAACATATCATATTTGAGAAACTTTTCTTTAATCAGTGAAATAGAGATATTAGTTAAGAATTAATTAAGTTTCAAATATGACTTACTTTGACCAAAAATATCTACTAATTTATAATAACGAAATCTATTTGTATCCAAATTATAGTTCAGAAGTCCATCATTTCCTTCGTCTATATATATATTGCGATTTATATTATAGATACGAATCGATTGTCTGTTTGGATCACAATATCGAGCAATAGATGTCTTGTATATTAAAATACTAATCAATAAAAAGAGATTTACTTTAAACATGTTTTATAATTAGTATTTGATAAACATTTAAAAAACAATAAATTGATATCACGAGGAATTTCTCAAAAGTGATTTAGGCTTTAAATATAAAACTTTAAAACTTTTGTTTTATCGAAGCTTTTAATACTGGACTCATATATTCATTTAATTTAAAGATAAACAGCGCATGTTTTATGTCGTATTGTTGTAAGTTTTTCAACAATAAAGTTTTACTTTGCTTTCTATAAAAGCATTTATTTTTAATTTAAATCAGTTTTTGAAAACGTTTTCAATTTAATTGAATCAAAAGATTGAAGAAATATCAGAAATAAATTCAAAATTAAGTAATAGTAAAAGACTTGAAGTATAGAATATATTTCAATATTATGGCCAATGAGGAGTCCATGGAAGTCGATCTCAACAATGACACAGAACGGTCTTCGCAATCAGTCACCGGAAAGAAGAAATTTGAAGTGAAGAAGTGGTCAACGGTTGCGTTGTGGGCTTGGAATATAATGGTAGACAACTGTGCCATTTGTCGCAATCTTGTAATGGAGTTATGTATTGAATGTCAGGCAAACACTACTTCGGCCACAAGTGAAGAATGCACTGTCGCGTGGGGTGTATGTAATCATGCCTTTCATTTCCATTGCATCTCTCGATGGCTCAAATCACGTCAGGTCTGTCCTCTTGACAACAGAAACTGGGAGTTCCAGAGATACGGTCACTGATAACTTGTTCGTGTCTCTCATTTTGCCTTAACTTTCAATCTCATCATTATTATTATTATTGAATTTCTCTAATTTTCAACTAAATTGTTCTCTTATTTCAAATGAATATTAAATAAAATAATTTTCGTAAATATTACTGTATTTGAATTTAAATTTGAGAATATGTTTGAATAAGATTTGCTTTATTTATAATAAGAAATAAAGTTTTCTAAAGTTATTTGCATTAAAACTGTTAACTACTAGTTATAAAAGAGTCCTATCGTTCACATCATAAGTTATCAGTTAAAGTAAAAAAATTTATTTAAATTAAAATGTAGTTCAAAATGAATGTCAGATTTGATATAATATGAAAATTTGTTATTTAATTAAACACAATGTATGTATTCTTACCAAATGGAGTGAAAATGTTTATCATTATGTTCTATGGAATAATTGAAACCTTAGCAAAAAATACTATAGAAGGTGGGCCGCGAACAAAAAGTCTGAGAACTTATGGTATAACTTATTCGCAGAAAAATGAATGAAAAACTTTTAGCAAACATTATACCGACGTATACATAAATAATTTAAATTTTCAAAATATTCAAGAAATAATAAACAGTAGAAAACTTTCTCTTATCTAAAAGAAGATTATATTTAACTAAAAAAGCAATTATTATTTATTTGAAAAGATATGTTTATGAATGGTTACGCCACAGATGAGTTTGTATTGAATAATATTATTGCAGACCTTGACGTACTCTAACTATGAATTGTTTGCATTGAAGCCGGATTGCAATAGACGGAGAAAACAGAGTAAAAGTAAACGCCATAAAACATGTCAGAATTAAGTGTAATTTTGTTATACTAGTAATAGCACCAACACTGGTACGTCAAACTTTTTATTTATACACAAATTGCAACTGCGCTCTTACAATATTGCAACTTAAGTGCCATTTTTCTGGATAACTGTTCAGTACATAATTCTTTAGTTTTTGGTGTTATTAAAGTATAAATAGATATTTTTGGACCATTTTTATACTTATATTCATTTTGAGATTACATTTTTTATGTCATTCACTTTATAAATAGTTTATTTTTCTCACATTAATAATGGGAAACATCGAAACTGTTGGACCCAATGAAGCGCTGATAGTGTCTGGAGGTTGGTGTGGATCAACTTCCAAGAAGATGGTAATCGGTGGCTGGGCGTGGGCCTGGTGTATGGTGACCGACGTGCAGAGATTGTCTCTTGAGATTATGACACTTAAGCCTAAGTGCGAAAGTGTTGAGACTGCACAGGGAGTTCCACTTTCTGTCACTGGCATTGCTCAGTGCAAAGTCATGACTGAGAAAGAGTTTTTGCCCATCGCTGCAGAACAGTTCCTCGGAATGTCCATCAAACAGATCAAGAATGTGCTCATCGAAACTCTTGAGGGACATCTCAGAGCCATTTTAGGTATGCGTCACTTTAAATGGTTTGTTTTCAAAGTTTTTTAACCTGTTGTTTACTTGCAATACTTTTTAATCTGAAGTTTCGATAATGAAATGCAGATAATGATGATTAATAGCTCAAAAGGCAATATATGATTCATTTTTTGTGGAAATCAAATTATGTGTTTATATTTATATTTGATAAAAAAATAATGAATTTTATATATTTTGACAAATAAAATAACTTAAGTGAATATTTATAGATATAATGGATATAATAGTAATTTATTGCAAGTTTAAGGCTTAAAGTTTAAACACATAGTAAGCCCTACTTTAGAAAGGCTTATCCTTAGTATTAAATTTAATTGAACTTAATTTAAATAAAATTCTTGACTAATATTTTTAATTAATCCCATTTCAGGAACTCTTTCTGTTGAGGAGATATACAGAGATCGGGACCAATTCGCGCATCTGGTTCGAGAAGTGGCCACACCAGACGTGGGAAGAATGGGTATCGAAATAGTGAGCTTTACTATAAAGGATGTTTTTGATTCAGTCGATTATTTGTCATCTCTGGGTCGGGCGAGAACTGCAGAAGTTAAGAGAGACGCACAAATGGGAGTCGCTTATGCTGAAAGAGATGCCGGTATTAGAGAAGCCCAATGTAATAAAGAGGCCATGGATGCCAAGTATGGCGCAGACACTAAAATAGAAGACGCTCACAGACTTTTTTCACTACACAAGGCTAAATTCGATTCAGAGGTTAGCTCACAATTTAATGCCTTTATAATTATAATACCCTAATTTTCCGCGTATAACCCGCACCCACGTATAGCCCGCACCTTAAAAATTTCAATAATTTACATAAAAAGTAAAAATTTTTTCGTATAACCCGCACCATTAAAATTTTCTCGTATAAACCGTACCATTAAATTTTTCAAAAAAATAACTTTTTCTCGTATAACCCGCGGGTTATACGCGGAAAATTAGGGTAAAACTTTTTTAATTTCAGTTTTATAGGTTAGGTTTTTTCTAACTTTTTTTAATTTATTCCACATGTTATGAAATGATAATTATTCTGTTTTATTGATACGCAAATGTGTATGAAAACAAATAATTCATTTTTTCATCAATAATATAGTCATTAATGTTGTGACGCTTTTAATTCTCACAATAATGATATAGTTTTTAATGCTATGTATAAAACATATGTAGGTTAATAGTAAGAAAGCAGAGGCACAGTTGGCATATGAACTTCAAACTGCAAAAGTACAGCAATCAATACGTAGCGAAGAGATGGAGATAGAAGTGGTCGAACGCAAAAAAGAGATCGATGTTCAAGAGAAGGAAATTTTGCGTAAGGAAAAAGAGCTCATTTCTAAAGTGAAACTGCCCGCAGAGTCGGAAGCGTTTAGAGTGGAAATGATAGCAACTGGAAAGCGAACTCAAACAGTAGCCATAGCACAAGCAGAAGCTCAAAGAATTAAACTCATTGGTGGTTCAGAGGTATTAAAATAAACTTTTGTGCACTTATTACTCAACTTTTAGATTAATATAAAACATTGTGATTACAGGCCTATGCGATAGAAGCCGTCGGTAAAGCAGAAGCAGAGCGTATGCGTATGAAAGCTGCCGCTTATAAGCAATACGGAGACGCAGCTATTCTCGCTCTGACATTAGAAGCATTGCCAAAGATAGCGGCACAAGTGGCCGCACCACTCGCCAAAACTGATCAAATTGTACTTCTCGGGGATTCTGGAAAATCTGTGGATGTAGTCACTCAATTGGTATCACAAATTCCACCCGCCATTCAAGCCCTGACTGGTATTAATCTGACCGGAGTTCTCGGCAAAATTCCCGGAGCCGTAACACAAACACAACCACAGCCCAGACCGAGAGCTATCGAAACTTGAAAAGTCTGTTGTTCTGTGCCTTTTATTATATTTATTGTTATTCAAGACATTTATAAACTGCTTTCAAGTCTCACTTCATTTTTGTTCACTATTTTTAAATATATATAAAAATCATGTTATAAGCATTTTATTGAAAAGTGCCTCACCTGTTACTAAACTAAGATATGCGCAAATTCAATAAAATATTTTAGATTTTTTTATTTTATGTCTATTATCTTCAAAACAATTTATAGCAATTATTAGTACTGCATATGAAATACTATATCAATGATATGTTTTGCATGTTTTGCTTTACAAAACCTAAAAATCTCACGTAAACCGACTCAAAGTCTCGTTTGATTAAAACCTGATTCTGATAATCATTTTTTAAGAAAATATTTGGCAAAATTTTTTTTAATATGTTTAATTAAAAAAATAAATAATATTTTAAATTGTTTCTCTAATTTTGAAACTATAAATATTATGCATTAGTTTTTTATTAACGCAAAACACTTGTAAAATGTGGCATTTTTTGAATAAATCATGTCTTTTCAATGTGATATTTTAACTGACAATTTTCGTGTAAATGTGCTGTAAAGTTAACCATAATTAAAGTATTCAACATATGATTCAAGAGATATGAATGCAATTTTGTAACAATTTTGTTTATACTGGTAGAATACTGTGCTTACTGGTAATAAAATTGTATTATATTAACTATTATTCAACAATTTTATTTGAATCAACATTGAAATTAAAAGTTTAAACAGTTTCAAGTATGACTCAAAAATATTATTTATTCAGTTTGTTTTTATTATTGCAAATATCAATAATTTTCGGAAAAATTTATAATGTTATTGATATATCTGAAAAGAATTTTAAAACATCGACTGCTAGATATGATACCATTTTAGTGCTATTTTATAATTCTTCAAGTGAAGCAAGTCTTATAATAAATACAGAATTAGAGAAAGCATCTCACCTGTTGGCTAAAGATAATACGCCGGCTGTATTAGCAAAGGTATAGATTCTGTGATAGGTTCAGATTATATCCTAAATTTTATCATTCGTCTCAATACATAGTTTGACTGCTCAAAGAATTACGGGAAAGATATTTGTTCAAAGTATACGACTCCGAAACTTGCAATTTTTAAAGGTTTGAAAATCTGTTTCACATAATTATTAAGTTTTCAGCAGTTTATTCAATTTTTTAAAATGAATTAGTGCTCAATTGATATTATTCAAGAAATATGACATATTTTATTCAATATCGAGCTTACATTCTCGTATACATACTGTATAATTATACTGTACTTTATAGTACACTTAGAGAATCATAAAACTCAGACATAAAATATATACTCTCATGTATAACAGTATATATTCTATATTTATAAGAGCTATTCAATTAGAACATAAAACTTAATGAATCATAAGATAAAAATATTAACAATTTTTTCAACTAGAAGTTCGTTACTTATCACTTAAACTTTATTAGCTTATCGGCTAATTAAACATTTGAACTCTCAGTCTTTTCTGAACTTTTTACCTGTTTAGTGAACTTTCTAACAATGATTTTTCCAAAAAAATTGATCATAAAGTTATAAATCGAGAAAATCATAAATATGTACAATTGGTTCAAAACGAAACTGAAAAGGGATATTATGTCTGATATTCAGGGTCTTAATAGAAAAGAAAAAT
>JAQGCH010002618.1:0-12255 GCA_034699485.1 Nanhermannia elegantula
CGACGAAGCAGTCGATTGTTTTTCACAAATGAATTTGTGCTCAATTTCTGATATTTAGCTCTCACTTCTTCTTGAGTCTAAAGTTGTAACACTTGCTCTTCATCTACCACTACATTGCAATCTGTTTGGGCACAAGTGATTGCATTCACATCTGCTTCAGATATGATTTTGGTGGTGAGGTATTGATTCCGACACCGCTTACAGTAAACATGATTGCAGTCTAAGCCTTGCTGTGAATCCAAATCAGCATAACATATAACACAGTAAGCAATTCCTGAGTCAACGATATAATTAAGTTTTCAATACTTTTGAAAAACTTTTCCTGATTATTGTCGAACAACTGTACCAACAAGTCCTGTACCACATCAGAGTCCGAATGCATTTCTTTCATTTTTCGGACTTCCTCTCCATTTATTGCAGACAATTCAGCCATTAATCAAATGATTACTCATTTATTCAATTATAATAACGACTTAACTTATGTTTTTATTTTCTAACTGTTAATGCTTTTAAATATTTTACAAAAATCTCATAAATAAATCATTTAAGACCTGAATTTCGTTCTCTTTCACTAATTTATATTTCTCTTTATGTTTTGTCATTTTTATCCTTTTCTTCTCTCTTTTCTGTATTAAAATGAATTTGAAAATAATAATAATACTAATAATATGCAGACTTGAAAAAGAATATTGAGTTCAGCACTTGTTCATGAGTTCTAATCGACTTTCCGTCAAATTGAAATGATTTACTTTAATCTCATTAAAAGAAATAATTATTTAAAAAATGCAACAGAGTCATTTTATTCAAATCAAAGATTAATAGATTGACTAAATTTAGTTTTTAACAAATAAAATATTTAGCAAACAATTTGTTTTCTTAATTCTCTAATAAATTCTAACATTGATTCAGAACTTTTATAAGAAACAAAGTTAATGAATGAGTTAAATATTAATTAACTTACAATAGAAATGTGAATAACAAATAATAAAATATAATTGAGAGAATCGCTTAAAGGCTATAATTAATAATAGGCTTTGAGATCAAAAAATAATTTTAAAAATGCTTTACAAAAATGGGAGTTAAAAGTGAATAAATATGTTCAAATTTAGTTGTATAAGGAATTTTGCATTTTTTACATTTATAAATATTTGACAATAAATAACAATATAATATGCGTTTGACAAATAATATTATATACCATTTGTTATATTTTTATGGTTAAACACTTAGTCATTATGTTTGTTCCATTTTCTCAATAAGTACATCATAAATACATAAGTATTAATAAAATTTGACATAAGAATATATTTATAACTTTATATATTATTTCAAATAAACTTAACGCCAATCGTGTAATGATTTAATGAAGAGTCAATGCATAGTCCAATTCAGAACTGCCAGCATTCAAATCATTTAATACCTATCTCCTAAAGGATGGAACTATTCTAATGAGTTATCCTATAATTTTCGAGCTGGCAGTGATCCTAAGAATTTAAATGGATTTCTACATAAAGTCATTCTTCAATTCATAAGTGGATGACATTTATAATAATTTGTTTGAATTTACAATTAAATAATAAGCTGTACATAAAAGTTACATTTAAGTTACAATAAGTATTTAATATTATAACTCTAGACAACTAACTCATTGAGTGCATTCAAAGGCCATCCCATGCATCTTATGGTAATAATATAGGAATGTGTTTATCAATTAATTATAATAAATTTGAATATTATATTAAATATATTGCTTGTGAGCAAAGCGCGATTCAATCCAATTATTTGTTCTCTAAATGTAACAAACTTTAAAAGATTAGCAAAAAATCTTTTCTTTCTTATTATATTGCAATACAATTGATGGAAAAATGCATTGTTTGTTAATAAAAGGAACACACAGGAGATCACACTATAATTTCTCACTTAAATAAGGACACGATTAATGTCATTATTTTAGAAATTGTTCAAAAATTTATTAGCGAAGCCTCCGATACCTCCGCCAATATTTCCAACACCGCGTCCGATGCCAGTAATCCTTCCCATCACATTGTGAGTGGCATTCTGTAAACGATTAACATAACCTCCGGCTTCACTGGTTTCTGAATCGGTTCTATTCATTGTTGGAAATTTCCCCTTAGCTATAGCATCGGCTACACTATCGGGATATTCTCTGTTCGATTCACAAAATTATATATTACTTTTCATTTTTTGTTCAATATATTAAATTTAATTTCTTTTTTTGTAATAAAAATTTTTAAATGCGAAATATTTTGATATAATCTTCTGTTATCTTAAATTAGAATTTGTTTTCATGCAATCATCTAAATGTCATGCAATCTCACTCAGAATCATCGTGTTCTCGATTAAGTCCATTAGAGACAGAAGCGGCCGCTTCTTCCAATTGGATGCGACTCATTATAGTCTGATATACTTTAGAGTTTAACTTTCCTTCTTCTATACCCTGAAGTTCAAAATCCGAGTATATTTTCTATTGAGAGAAATTTAGAAAAACTTAATTTAAATGTAAAGTTGTCTCAATTCAATGATAACATACTCTAATGATATGCGAGAGGGCCGAGAGTTGAAATGAATGCAAGCCGTGGTCTATTCTCTCTGAGAGCCAATTGCATAACAAATTCATTTGTGCCGAATACCATTGCTTCAAACAAATGTTAGACTGTATTTCTCGATAAACAACTATAATATAATTAAATAAATACCTCAAAAAAGTTAAGAACCCAAAGCTCGTCACTGACTTTTTGCCTCAACTGTTCGGTGCTGTTTCTCACAAAATTGACATAAGCTTTGCCAACCTCTCTGCCAGAGCTAGACATTCCTTTATTATACTAATTAAATAATAATTTAAAAGATTAAATACTAATGCTTTAAATAATTTATCATTTTATTGCTTAAAATGAATGTTCAAATGTTTTGTAATATAAAATTGAATAATAAATAATATATAGAATATATTTTAGTTTATAACTCCAGTTATTTTGAATGAATAAGTGTTTAAATCGATAAATCTTACAGTTAAAGATAGAATTGGTGCTAAAAGGCTTCCTTCATCATAACGCGCGAGTTTACTAATACTGGCTTCAAGTATTCCAGTCATCTGAACAACAAAATCAATATTTAGATAATACAAGTGTTTTAATAGTCTTTTAAATAGTAGAGTTAACAATACTTTTGCTATGAGTCCTGTTTGCATATCACTTAATGTTTTATCAACTAATTGATCGATTTTTGCATGATATTGATGCTAATCGTTTATTACATGAAAGTAAAATTTATATAAGTATTGAAATAACATAAAATATGAATAAATTTTTGAAAATATAGTCTTACAGTATCGGCGCAATCAAAAGTGCACAATTTTAATGATTGATTTTTAGCTTCGAGGACGACATTAATCATTGCGCACATTTCCGATGGAACGATATAATCAGTGCTGACCCAACGGCTACCCTTGCGTTCCCACAATTGAAATGCTTGTAATGTTCTATTAATACAGGAGTCCATCATATCACAAGCCATCAGTTTGAGTCTCTGTTCTAAATGCTTGGCGAACACATCGTCGGGCCAATACAGGTCATGTATGAACGATTGCAAAGCATCCAATTTCCAGAAAAGATCCTCTGATGCCGCGCAGCCTACAGGTCTATCATCAATCCCACAATTAAAACCTTAATAATTATCTCAAATAACTAAATGTTTGTCACAATTACCCCTTTAATTCCCACTTTTCCTTTTCATAGCTTTTATGTAAAGATTGTGCGACCGATGACTCCATTAAATCAACATATCTGACAACTTGAGGCGCAAATGTGTCGCGTAAATGAGTATGAAATCGACCGCCACATAGGTTTTCTTAAATAAGTTGACAAAAGTATGAAACAAACTTATGAAATATTGTTTTTATGATATTATTGACTTATATGTTGGTGTTATCCGTTTTATATGGTTAACGGCTAAACAAAAACTCCAACAATACTCATAAAACTCATAATTTTTTTACAAATAAATCCTATTTTAAATTAGTTATAAACAAGTTCTATGGATGAATGTCTAATACCTGTCAACTAATCTTTTAAAACATTATAAGTCTCTTAGATTATTAGGAGAGTAGGCGATGTTCAACAATTATAGAAAAATTGAGTTTAAAGCTAACATAAAATGTATTAAAACAACTTAATTTTCTTCGATAATCGATTCTTAAGTCTTACCGTCTATTCTCAGATAATTGTTCAAAACTTGAAATAATGGAAAGCTTTCCCAAGTGTCTGGTAATTGTTCTATAAGAATAGTGTCCATATCAACAGCAAATAACGACCAGAAAATTTCACAGTGCTCTACCAGCAAGTCTGAAAACCAGGCAAATGCCTACAGATGTGAAAATGATGTGAATTAAACTTATTTAGAAGTATATGTTTGTGATTTAACTCAAATGGAAGTTTTTAATAAGAAATATAAATGAAATTGATCTTGAAATAGAACTTACTCTGTCCTGTGTAACAATGATTAGTCACATCCAAGATGCAAACATGTGCAGGTATTTCATAGTTTATTTATAGGCAATAGAATTAAGCAATTATTGATACATAGGTTACATCTAAAGTTTCACATTAAGGAAATTAGAGACTAGACTCACCCCTCTAAAAGCCTGGAACACACCAAAGACATTATTTACAAACAGAAACAGAGCACCATTTGGTATTTCAAAGGATAACAGCATCAGAGTTTAGATAAGCGAAAGGAATAGATAGAGAAATGCAAAGGAAACAGTGTTCAACATATTTCATGCTCAATAATTTTTTAATTCTGGTAACAGTCATGTTCGGGTTTGACAAAGAATTTACAATTTAATCAATTGTTTTACTGTAGTTTCAATACTAATCATGAAATTTTGACGTTTTTGTAAATTAATCTCAACTCTCATTGTGTATAATGGTTTTTATGAATATAATGACTGTTGAGTCTGTTTTAATGGCAATTAAATATCTAAACAATTTGAAATTACCTCTGCATAGTGTTCATTATTTTCTTGGATCAGATCAACGCAGAGCTCCGCCAAATGAATGAGATTTTGAAGTTTTATGCTGGGGTCCAAACTTTTATCAGCAGCTATTTCTGTGACAATCAATTAAAAAATTTAATAAACGAATGAATGCTATAATAATAAATATCATTTAAAGAAATCCTAATAGAATAAAAGTGCACTTAAACTTAATTTAAATCTTATAAATATAAATTTCTTAATTTATTTGATTTTAAATTGTTTACTAAAACTTTAAAAAGAGTGCTTAATAGTGAATAAGTCATATCATTTGTAGTAAAATAAAATGATCAGTTGACATATAATTAATTAAAGTACCGGTAAATTAGAAAACTTTTGCAATAAGTTTATGCAAGTTTTAAATTGAGTTAATTTGAATAAATCGTTTGCCTTTAGTTTATTCAATTTGTTGTGCGTTCGAGAAAATGTAATAAAGAGTTCAGAGCTGAGGATATAATGATTGGCAATTACCAAATAAAGCATCCAATTGTTATACTAATGTTTTTTTTCTCGTGATGTACTGTACAAGTTTTATAGGGTATTGGTATTGATCAGTTTGCAAATGTCTTAAAGGCAGAGTTATGTTCAATGAATACTATTCATTGACAAATTATCATAAGTGTTATTATGCGCTGAAGTAATTTCTTTTTCCGTTTTACTTTTTGATTTGTATTTTAACATTAAGCCAAAGGCAATACATTTTTTTGCTGCTTAATTATGAGTTAAAATTTTGTGGTAGAATCTCATTGAGCTGTAATAACTTTAGCACTCATTTTTTATAATTAAGAAATAATTTCAGATAAGTAGAGAATAAAAGACCTTTTCATTTGATTGACGTCTATCTAACAAACAATTTTGTATGCATAACTAAGTCGTAAGTTTAAATCAATGTCTATTCACTTTTTTTTATTAAAACCTTAATCAACTCTTTATGATTTGAAACATTTTTCTTTTTTATTTAGTGTTATTATTTATTGTATAGAAAGTGCACAATTACTCAATAAGTATTGTTTAGACGTCAGAATATAATAAGAAGAATGGAAAAAAATTAAAAGAACTTTAAAGATTTTTTTTGCAAAGTATGCAATAATTTGTTATTAATCACAAATAATTGAATCACTTAAATAGTCTTTAATAATATTGAAAATTCAATAAACCATAAGTTTTATTTATTTAAAACTCTCGAACTCACTTTAATTGAAAAATGAGCTGAAAAGCATAGTTTATAACTTATATACAGTATATTTGAAATGAGATGCACTAGAGCTCAGTTTGAATATTAATCTGTCTTTAGTTTGAAAGTCTTGTACTGATAGAACAGTTTCGATATCAAGGACTCTCGTGAGCTGAATAAATCGACTCAACTCACGTCAGATGCACTAATATTTGTATCTCATGTCACAAATGCCTGATTGAACTGCATTTTAAGCTTTTCGGTGTTATTTCTTATTTCTTCAATTTATTATTTATTCAAATAACAAATAATATAATCAGAATTGAAGCCTTTCATTGAAAGAAACAGGAAATATCTTTCACTTCGAAATATTCAATGTTTATTTGCTAAAAGTTGTGACACAAGAATTTTTTTATTTGTTTTTTAGCGGACACAAGTTTAAGCTCTTTCTAAAACTCGAAGTCAACACAGCCAGAACACAGTCAAGAAGACTTCGAGCACAGCTATGCTCTGAAGTTGACTGAGTTGATGAGCATAATAATTAAAATTTTGAAAATCTATAATGAGATCAAGAGTTTGGCGAAAGCATACGCTTATCAATGAAATACTAAAATTTATGAAAAAAGATAAAAATAAAATTTTTATTTTGTGCGAACTTATGAGTAACTGAAATGGAAAAACTTTATTTTTTGGAGGCTTTATGTAAGAAAAAATAAAACATTATTTAGATTTCATGAATTAATTTTAATTTTAATCATATTTTTATCAATTGTTTAATATTTAATATTCATTGGACTATCAATTAGTTGTTTAAAGAAAACTTTTTCTGATAAATCATAGCAATGCTATACCAATAAAATATAAACGCATTAACACATGCATTAGAGAGTATTAATTAAATAAATGAATTTGCTTTCATTTATATATTTTGTTTATAGAGAAAACTCTGCTTCTGTTTTATTTCAATTAAGGACTAAATGTCTTTTCAATATCATATTCAAGTGTTCTCTAAACTCAATTGAAATGCAGTATAGGGTCGAGAATAGTAAATACGGTAAATACATATGAACTGAAGCTTTCTATTTGACAACAATTTTTCGTTGATATACCGGTAAATATTTGTAAAATATTATCTACAATTAGTGTAATAACTATAATATAGTACAGTAATGTATAATAAAATACAGTACCGATAAATATATACCTATAAAGAACTATACTTTAATAAAAGAATATTATTCTAACCTTCAATGCGTGCAACTTCTGAAATTCGAGTGTAATTGACGAGAGCAGCACTTTCGAGGCACTTTTTAATCACTCCTCGAACCTCTTCAGGAGGAGCGGGGGTTAGAATATCTTTCATTAAAACGCGTTCCAGTAAAGAAAGAGTTGCTTTCAATGACCCTTCAGGTCGACCGAATGGAAAACAGTATCTGAAGTAAACATTATATAAAATAATAATTTTATGGAATGAGATAAAGTAAGAGCTCTTTTTGTAATAGAATAATACCTAAAATTAGTGATTTGGTACTCTAATAATGACTTTAATCGGTCTTTAATGCCGGCGTAAATATCTTTTTCTTCGACAGTGACTGTTCCGATTCCGTCGGGTCTGAAACACATGATTTTAAGTTAGTTTAAAGAATAATGAAATAAAATAATAGATAGAATTGACGACAGACTAATTGATAACATAATATTAATTGATAAAAGGCAGTCGACTAAGTCTAAAGTGTAAAAAAGTGCAGATAAAGTGAAACTCTAGTTTGTATTTGTTATGCTTTACATCAATTTCATGCCACAACGAAGACATACCTTATGTCGAATGCGATTTGTCCGATCGGGGGTGCAGTAGTACTGTTGAGGGGGTTGAGAGACAAGATATTAGGGAAATGATAATTTGGTGCGAATTTTATGGTCAGTATAGATATGGTTCTTATATCACAGTTTATTTAAGTCAAGGTTATTAGCGGTAAATAATAATTGTAATGCATGTTAGAAATGTAATAAAGGGTCACATTTTAATTGAATAAACGATTAATAAAAAATGAGACGCAAACCTGTTTCCGTGAACATGAGATGAGCAAAATGCAAAACTATAATGAATTAAAGTGGGATCAATCAAAGTTCCCTTCTCGGCAAACTCCAAAAGATCGCACAAATATGAGAGATGTCTGAAACAACTTCTAACTCCATAGCGGGCACAGTACTCGTCCAGAACAAACACTTGGCCCGGACTGAACCAACCCAGAGAACAATGTGAATCATTTAATCTAAATATAAGGGCTTCTCTTTGCAAAAGACGAAACAGTAGGTGATGATTAAACCGACACGGATCTGATAAGATATATTCGTCCATTCCGTGCTTACGTGCTCTGTCGGCGTCTATTAAAAAAATTTATTGGCATCAAAATAATTAATTTAATTGAAAAGAATGTATTAAATTAGAGCAAACAATACCTCCTTGTAATCGAGATATCGTTGAGTTTTTATTGGATAGAGTTTGCGTGAGTGGTGTTGGTTTGTGTGCCTGACCAGTCGCCCTATACATAGCCATTACCCAGAGATGACATTCATTTTCATCATCACAGGCAAACACAACACTATCCCCCTCTTTAACAGCATTAAAGAAAAATCTTCCCTCTTCTAAATCTTTAAATCAAACATTAATTACTATGAAATGAGTGCTAAAGAAATAGAATAAATTAGTTTACCAGGAATTGGTTCGATATAATCAACAGTATATCCGTCTAATTGTAACATTTCAGTTGGTTCGGACTTCTTTTCTCGATAACTACACATTGCGAAAGTGTATTGAGAGACCTGAACGAGAATATAATATCTTTTTTTCCATTTCTTCCAAACTTGCTTTCCTTGAGCCAAAAGATAACCGCAATGTTTCATGTTCTGTGGCTTATCGACTCTTATTATAATTTTAATGGTCAAGTCTTGGTCGGGGGCATTCTTAGGGACTATCATTTTATACCATTCCGGAGCTTTAGAGGTCAAGGGTGTAGGTTTTATTATGACTTTTCCTAACTCTTTATCATCAAGACTTAGAATTCCCGGACTTTCGGCGTAAAGTTTGACTTTAACTATTGGGAGCGGATGTGTAGTAGTGAAGTCTCCCTGAGTGTCCCACCTAAAGATTGAGTCGAAATTAATTTATTATTCTCAATTGAATGACACAAATGCATGACAACAGCTCAGGTATTGTCAGCTTACAAAGGCTTGGATGCTTCTGCGTGATCGGTCTGCAGTTTGTCTCCGCCTTCGAGTTCCATTGTGCAGTACACTATTCGATTAGGAGATAACGATTTGAGACCACGAACTTCCATCACTACCACTTTATGCGGTCAAATAAATTCAATTATTTAATTCAATCATTAACTCAATCTTTTATAGAATCATTTGGTGAACAATAATCCCTTTGAACTTAACTTACCTTCAATTGTAAACGAAAGTAAAACATCGACTTTGGAAAGCGTCGCAATTTCATTATCTTCTACAAGGCCTTCACGTGCCAGCGATGCTTGACTTCTGCAAATATGTTTATCATTAAAACTATTGATTTTTTAGAGCACAGATCATACAAATCATGCGATCAATAACTTTAAACAAAATCAAATCAAGTCATACATGTAAGCAATAGAAAAAAGAATTAAATCATAAAAAATTGTCCAAAGAGGTGACTGAAGATAGTTTAGCAATTTCTTCATATTGAATATATAAAAACAATGAGTTTTTAAATTTGAAGACGGCTGTAAACTGAAACCAAAAAAAGAGAATAAAAAAATAATATAAATTAATACTTAATCAAAAAAATCAATAAAAACATTTATTAACCGGAAGAACAAAATTTGAAAACAAGACTTCAATTATTGAAGAGTTCATAGAATAGTTACACATTCAAAATAATGAGACAAACACTTGCGATGACATAAAATTGCCGATAATTTTTGTAAATGATTTGACACAAAGTTGAAGGTATGTTATGCAGAATGTATGTATGTATGAAGATGTGATCAAATGCAATATTAGTGCAAAAAAAGATGAAATAAAATGTGCAAAAAAGAGACAGACCCGAGACACATAGCCAAGTCTACCTGCCTTAATACTGAAGAGCGTCGACGACTGCAGATCGCAATATCGCAATGAAAAGATAGAAAAGCATGAGAAACAATAAGCCAAACAAAAGTTCGGACAAGAAATGGATTAAAGTTAATCGAAAATACATATTAATCCTAAATCCCGTGAAACCACTTATCGATTAGCTCTAAATAACAATACCTATGATTATATCGCTTGAGTTTTTGCAAACCGTAACGACTATCTGCTCCCCCTTTGGAAACAGGAAGGCTTTCTAAGTTGACCATTAATTGGTTAATAGATGAGCGAACCTCTTCTAAAAACAAACATTCCATTTCTTTGAGCACAAATTTTGGCATAAGTTTGCGATTCTGTTCATAATTACAATTTGAATGATAAAAAAGATATAAATAGATGTGAAAACACTATAAAACTACAAACCCTTTCCATTTCACTACATTTCTGAATCCTTCCGTCTAACTCTCTCCTGATGGCAGCCGCCTGTTCGTCAGCTGAATCCAACTATATTTAAACATATACCTTAAATATCTCACCTCTCATTCAATTAATTGTCTTACTTGGAGTGCATTGTATAACAACTGGTGTTCAAACTTTTTAATATTGAGTACATTTTGGAACATATCATAGAGTTGTTCTTTACTGAGAATTAGTTCAGACGCTAAGTTTTGTTGTTGTTGTTGTTGATATTGTTGCATTCGAGTTCCGGTCAATTTTTTGACGTCATCATCACAGCCGCGATATATGCTGTCGAACTTTGCCATCCAAGAGGTCACTACAGTTTCTTTGCTAAGGCCGTCGATTTCAGGTAAACTTCTGACACGTTTCTCAATGTTTGTACGAAAAACTTCTCTAAAGTCATATGAAGAACAGGCACCGCTCTCTACCATTAACTGTAAGCGATCGCTGTGTAAGAATCCCTCGTAAAAGTTTTGAATCGCGTTCTGAAACGCCTCATCAGCTGCTATTTGAATCTCTCCCTTAAGAAATGACTGAAATCGAGATATTATTTGTTCGAGTTGTGTACGAGTTATCTTCGTTTGTCTTCTTGTCATATCAGTCGGTTGTTTAGCATTAAATGGATATGCGATGCAGCGCAATATGAATACATATAATTGCAGTTTTGTCTTTCTTTCTGCTTCTTCTTTTTCGGCTCTTTCCACGTCATCTATTTTTGGTAAAGTCGTCACTTCTTTACTGCTATCGCTTGCAACTGAAGGACTCGGACTTATAGACCTATTGGATGATGAAATGGTCTTTGTTTGAGGCAAAGAAAGTCTATCATTTGAAGTGCTTTGTTGTTGAGTTGATGTTATTGTGTCACTGCCTGATGAACATGAAGCTGGAGATACACTTCTTTGCGTACTAGCACTGGCCTGAAGATGAGTTTGATGTTGATATTGTTGTTGTAGTTGCTGTTGTTGTTGCTGCTGTTGCTGTTGTTGTGGATGATGTGATAATTCATTTCGATTGGTTACAGGACCTGAGTGTGCACTAGAATTGTCATCTTCTAAAGGAATGCCATCATTTTCGTCCTCAGAAGAAGACGGCTCTAACATCTTAACTAACAGTTAAAGCTTGACTAGAGATGACTAAAGCTCACTATAAAAACTGAAATCAAACATTCATTTAGTCAATCGCTATATAAACCATAAATAACTAAAAATATATTATATTCTAAACCATTAGATGTCTGTAATGCAGTCATAATTAAACACTTCAGACTAGGCCCCTATTTTTCACTATATTCTAAAATCATCGGAATAGGTGCCAGGATAGCAAATGAGTCCTTAATTATCGAAAGTCCCTAATTTTCCCTATTATGGTAACGCTTAAGTATCGTCAGTTGAAATAAAAATCGACATAGTAAAGGTATTAGCTTTACTGCCAATAATAAGAGTTTTGTAACATTGCTATCAAT
>JAQGCH010002619.1:0-12254 GCA_034699485.1 Nanhermannia elegantula
GTCATGCAATTTGATGCCCACTTCAACACCCAAATAACAAAAGCCACGTCTTGTGATATCGCACCCAATGTGCTCACCGACGGCTCCTTCTCTCCCGGACTCAATTTGACGGAACAGTTCAGAACCAATCTGGAAGAGCACTCAAACATAAAGTGGCAGTACTTCATGTCCGTCTGGGGCGTTCACACCGAATATCCCGCTTATATGCCTTTCCCTAATAATTGTCATTTCAATCAAGATCTCAATGAGATTCACAGTAGCGGTAAGTCATTTGTGATCACTTCTACTTAAATACAGTCAATAGAAGGGTTTTTTTGGAGCAAATACTTGACAAATGGTTGTAATTATCGATATAATTAACATTAAATTACACAACTTTTCTAATCTGTTGATAAGACTCTTTGCAATTTATGATTTTTAAGTAGACCACTATTTTCACTATACCCTAATTGACTATATTTTGAAATAATGATGAGTTATTTGAACCGTAATATGATTTTATTTAATGAAATCTCTTGGTCTGTCTGACGTCTTAACAGTTAATTTAAATGATGACAATTTTGAAACAATTGATTAAATATAAAACAAATACCAATTTTAAGGTTCATTACCATCGCGTTCACACTTTGAGGTTCCTAATGATGATGTGTTTCAACGTCATCGTGATATATACTTAGCCACAGTTCTTCCTCAACATAAGTTCGTAGTGATAGTGATCGATCGCGGGTCAGCACTGACTGCACATCAGTTATCAATCGCAAAGGCCGTCAGCAAATATATTCTAAATTCGTTATCACATAACGATAGGATTGGGTTAATTGCACTCTCGAATGATACACAATATCCTAACAGTGATTCCTGTTTAGCCCGACAAATGGCAAACGCTAACTATGAGACTAAATATCATTTCTCCAGATTTATTGATACACTTCAACGAACACATGATTCCACTAATCATGCATTAGGTCTCACCCGTGCTTTCGAAATGATTGCCAACACATTCAAGGAAAAAAATGGTTTGCTTTGATTCACTCTATCCCTGAACTACAGTATTAATTAATTATTTTCTCTTTCATTTGCAGTGATTTTAGAGTCGCATCAAAATCCTTCGGAAGCATTAATAGTCTATATAAGTCGTGGTCTGTTATCTTCTTTAACTGATGCAAAGCTAGTAATGGAATTAATATCAGATGAGATAAGCAGAAATAGTTATACATTTGTAATAAACTCCTATGCATTGATTGATGACACAAAGCCGGTGATGTATGAAACCACTTTCCTTAAAGAAATCGCTGAAATGAATTTCAGGAAATTTAACGTTAAATCACCCGATCCTTTGAAAATAAGAGTAAGTTTTCTTTACATTTATAACTTATAAAACATGTGCTCTTTATGTAATTTTTAATTTGTTTTCTAATTAAAACTAAAGCCTGGAATTATGGTCGCCGTTAACTCAACCGATCATTTAAGCTTCACATTGAGTGGTATTAATTCAGTGCTGACTCGACCCACCTTTTCATCTGTTTATATTTCTCTTCCATATTGGGATATCGTTAGTAAAGGTTTGTCTTTAATTTTTATCATTTTAAATGCAGTTTCGTTTGAATCAAATCTTTGATAAGAGTTATGTCTTATGATGAGTTATTTGAACCGTAATATGAAATACACTGAAATCTCTTGGTCTAACTGATGACATAAACTTTTTAATGAAACCTATCGTTTGATTCTATATTGATAACAATTTTTGATCATTAAATTTTTTTACCGTACAAATAATCAATTTGTTGCTATAGATGTTCACATATCTGTGAGTAAGTCAGTCATACATAGAGGACAACTAATAGGAGTGGTGGGACTCGACATATCACTATCAGATTTAGCCGAAGACATCATACATTACGACGTATCGGGAAATTCTTATGCCTTTCTAATGGAAAACAGCACAGGCATTGCTGTACATCACCCCTCATTCATGCGTCCCTCACAAACACACGAACAGCTGATGCACACAGATATTGAACATGTCGAACAACACGATGGCTTCCGTACTGTCAAAAAGAAGATTATATCCCAATACAGTGGTATCGATACTATTGAAGTGAACTCTGAATCAAAAGCTCGTTTGACTTACTATTGGCGTCACGTGCAGTCATCGCCTTATATTGTTGTAATCGCTTCTTATGGAGAAAAACATTGGCAGCAAAGCATTACTTCTCCGTTAGCCAGTGACGCCACCTTTGCTTATCATAGACTTGATTTAACTCAAACTCCTCCGCGATTGTGCCGACACTTAAAACAATTGGCGACAATCGGTTCGTCGAACGTTTGTTGTATTATAGACTTATACTAACAATTTGTGTATTTCAGAAACTGCCACTTTATTTCTGTCTTCGAATGCTTTTCTGTCCCCTTATAATTATCTCCGACAAGAAGAGACAACTCTTATGGTTCAGAGATATATGGCTTACCTGAACGACAACACAAAGTTGATCGCAAATCCAGGATTGAAAGTAAAACAGTCAATGCTTTTATAAAGACTATACTTCATAAATATTTATCTCATTTAAAACAGAGTACAGTTCGCGGTGATGTGCACGCAGTGACTCGTATTATATCGAATTGGAAATCAAAATTAGAATCAAGTGATTTATCGAAGTTTATAGTTAGGAAATACATCACAACACCAAATGGTGTATTCCTTTTATATCCCGGCGCTCTTATTGAAAAGTCTTTTGATCCCACACGAAGAGAATGGTATTTGAGAGCTATTAAAAATCCTGGAAAAATAGTGTTCACCGCTCCATATCTGGACGTTGGCGGCGCCGGTTATATCGTTACTCTAAGCCATACTATTTTTGAGGGAAAGTGAGTCAACTCTTGTTATAAAATTTTTAAGGTTTTTGATTTTGATTTCGAGTTTGTTTTAAACTAATTATTTAATTGATAGACCGGCGGCTCTGCATTCAGTTAATGATAAGATCGTAGCCGTAATAGCGATGGACTTCACATTAGGTTATTTTCATAAATTTCTTCAAGAAGTGCTACCAATCTGTGGTGTGGACCAAATCGCGTGCTTCATAATGGACGATCGCGGATACTTAATAGCGCACCCGTCGCTCGTAGAGCCCAGTGGTCGCGGACCTATCGAACAACAACACATCACTCACAAAGAGCCTCTGGTGGCCAACGATTTATTGAATCACAAATATTTTGTCGATAAGAATGTTTGCAACAGTTTCAGTGATCGAACAATACAGCGATTTTATAATGTAAGCAAATTATATTCAAATCACATTAAATTAAAGTTTATTGTAATGAAAAATAAAATTTTTATTTGTCTTTTAGTTTAACACGAGCTTAACAGGCCTTCTGACCAATTTAGTACACGGCGATCATTGTGCCAAATATCAAATCACTACACTTTCCTCTACTAATGTTTTTATTGGTATTGTGAACCACACCTGCGATGCGGTGACAGCTTTTTGTCCCTGTTCTATGGTATTGATCCTTATTTTGTATTTAATTATAATAATAGTTTTTATTCTCTAATATTTTCTAATATTGTGAATCAATTTTGTAAAGACTGATCGTTTGTGTCTCAATTGTCATCGTATGGAACAAACTGATTGCGAGTGTCCGTGTGAGTGTCCATTAGAGATGAATCTATGCAGTGGTCAACTATTTGATGAAGAGGATCACAACCCAAGCTGTCCTCCATTTGCTGAACTGTTGAGACCTCCTATTGTTACGAGACATCTGTTAGACTCACTTCAGAGCTGTTTTGAGATGCGATGCTTTAACAAACAGACGGAAAAGTAATTACTTAATTACTTCTTAATAATAAAATTTATATATAATTATAATCTTTAAACTTTATTTCCAGTGAATGTTTGGGTGTATTGGGCTGTGAATGGTGTGAATTGGATTTGAACGGAGAAACGCCACTTAAAAAGCCGTATTGTAATTATCAACACAGATGTTTTGGTGGCATTCTTGGGGCCAAAACTCCATATGCGGACGAAATAACTGATATCATTATAACACATGATGATTATATCCCAATAGGAAGTGCACCCGTCGGGCCAGTGGCGGGTGGAATAATGGTCTGTTTCATTATTCTTGCGCTTTCTGTGTATTGTTATAGATATCACGCGACACGTCATGGACCACATTATATCACATCAATTACTGATAACGTTTTACATCATTCGCATTTTGATAATGACTATGATGAGAATGAGCCACAGGAAGAGATAACACCAGCCATCGCACCCACCAATGCTGTAGTGTTGGCCAGTTTTGAGAACGCGGCGCAAATGTCTCCCTATCGCATAAATCCTGCCTATAGGTCACTATTGATTGTTTCTCACTATTTATTATATCTTATATTTTAATTTATTGTTCAATAGGAGACCTGGAGGTGACTCAGATCACGGCTACTCCACTATGACTCCGCACGAAGACTCGGAACTAGCGGGTCCGCCATATATAGAGCCATTACTAATAGGAAGAGATAAGGTTAGAATTGTGAACTCCTCCCCATCAGAAGCTGCCAACTCTTCGCGCGCTTCTTCGCCATCAATAGTGGGACAAACGGTTGTAAATAATAAATTGATTCCCTCGACAATAATCGAAGTGCCTCTGACTCACAATAATATTGTGGCTCAAGTTCAAGTTCATATCGTTGACACTCATTAAGCTTTTTATTATTGCCGTAATATATATATTGTGTTCAAATTTATTGATCATTTTCATCATCTCATCAATCAGTCAATTGGAGTCAAAACCATTTTATATATCTTTTTATATATACAGGAATTATATTAATGTAAATATATCTTAATTTAAATCATGAAATTCTACTTTAAGATAAATGATTGATTCGTTTGCTTTTTAGATCAAATATTTCTTAATTCATTTTTACATTTTGTTTCATTAAATCTGTATATAACTCAATGTAAACAATTAACTTATTTTATTTGTAATTATTTGCCATTTTCTACATTTTTAATAGTTTAGTCACATTTGTAATAACTGTAATTATTTATTGAAATCTTTAATTGAATGCTATTATGAAGATTTCATTTTATATACATTCAAAATGTTTAGCTATTTTGCATTTGGAATCTATGTATTTATTAATTGTATTTAATTGGACAGATTTTAACGAATTAATAGGTTTAATGTTAATTCATTATAAACTTTGATGCAATTGAACGATGCAATCATTAATTAATTACTTATTAGACTTATTAATTATAAATTATATACAAGTTTTATAGCTTAAGCTGATTACTGTTGTATTATAGTTAATGTTATTCAAAATTTGATCAAATAAAAGCTCATTATTAAACATTATTGTCTTTCAATAATTGCCATAACAGCTAAAGGTATATATGAATTTCAAATTAATGAGAAGTATTTGGGTTTAAAACTAAATTTCTTTTCATTAGAAAAGTTCTTAACAGTCAAAGTAAGGAATATTTTGAAATAAAGACTAATATAAATAATTTATTTTCTTAATTTATATTTCTATTGTTTAACGTTTGAGCAATCAGTCGATCTGATAATGTCTTTCATATTAATGCATTCCAATTAATTCTAAAAGATTTAAATTAATACTTAATGCTTAATAATAGGACCCTTTCCTATGCTTTACTAATAATAAATATTGTATATGTCTTTATTTTAATTCCCTTATACTCGGCTTCAATAAAAATTAATTATAGTTAAAATAGGTTTCAGCATCTCATGGACTCAAAGTGACAAAATATATTGCCTTTAAAATGCACTTAAGCCCCGTGCTATGGGAAATCCTCTTATAAAGGGCGTAAGTAAGATGCAAAGGCTTTTAAAAAATTTACTCAAAAGCTGAATAGGAGTTTAACATTAGTACGTACAGTAATAGTGAAGCATAGGAAAGGGGTTTATTATCATTACATACAATAAAACTGAAATAATTTATGATTTCTTTCAACTTTTTAAAGTTAGTTTTAATTGAAATGCATTTTCAAATATTATTTGATCAAAAATGCATTCACTAATACTTCAAATTATAATTCAATTTTTCAGTTTTATAATTAGTTTTTACATTTCAATGGCATTACATGAAAAAAAATGTAAAATTATCATCAAATTAATGCACTATTAAAGAGAACAAGCAATTTATAAATTGATTTAAGAAAGGGTTCAATTTTTCGATAAGTTTTTCAAAATATAATTAAACTCTAGTTCAGTACAAGAGACTTTTGGATGTAATGCTAAAGCGTTGTTTTCATCGCAACATTAAAAGCAATCACAAAAAAGAAACTAATACTTTGCCAACTTGTAAATGTAGAAAGAGTTATGTTTTTGAGAAACATAAGCTTTCTTTGAACGCTCCCATAGATCCGTACGCTTCTGCCTGTTTAGGCTGCACTTTGTCTTATAGTTTGACAAATTAAATGTCTTGTATAATAAAAGTCGTATCCTTTAGACTGCAAGAAAAGTGATTACGCTTTGAAAATAAATATGTGGAATACTATACATTTCTCTCACGGTTATAGACTTAAGTTAGGATAGGCTTAAGCTTGTAATTCAATACTTCAAGAGTCAGACGACTTCAGTCATTCTCATTAACTTTTGAGACAGTTAGAGTCTGTTAGGGTCTGTTCAAGACCAACAACTTTTTGTAAAAATAAGTGCAATAATCGATTAAATATGAAATAACTTTATTATTAGCGCAAACTTTTAATACAAAGCAAAATAAATGATAGAAATGACATAAAATTCTGATAAGACTAAAAACGATATTTTACTCAAATTAAAAGAAAATGTTATTAAAAGTCTAAAGAATCAGAAATAAAGTTTAGACCAATAATTAATACAATAAATAAAAAACTGACTGAACTTTTTGATTAGTTATAGTCTCACTTTGTTTCACTTAAATACAAATGTAATATATTTATAAATATTAATTAATAGGCATAATCACTATCAGTATCGACATAATCATAATCATAATCATCTTCATCACTAGAACGCGCACGTAATCCAAATTTGTTGGCGGCTATCAAGAAATCATTAACACCACCGCTTTCACCGGTAAAGTCTAATAAACTTTTCAATAAATTAAATACAATATTAAAAGTTAAATACTTTTCATTCTTGGGAGTGGACTAATAATCATTAAATAATTAATAATTAATTATTATTACTTTGCATTATTTTGTTGTGCATTTTCTTCTGCTACTAATAGTTCATATTCTTCAGCCGCATATCTGTCCCAATCAGACATTGTTAGGCCGTCTTCGTCTCTACTCGACGCGAACGGATCTCTTTGTTCGTGATCCAGATATTTCTCCAAATTAAAGAAAGTGTCAAAAAATATAGGCGTTAATCGACACCGTTTGAGATCTGCCAAAGAGATTCTTCCAGTTTGTTGCGGTCGCACCAAATCCAACATCTATTTGAAAATTAAAAGTTGATATCATATAAGATGAGCACTATTTGAGATGGTTTAAGATAAGTCTCATTCTACACATACTTGACATAAGCAATCATTGAAAGGCAGCGCTTCAATACCGACGGCTTCCATTCTTTTGATTTGTTCGCTATAAAAGTATTCTAATTCGTACATCGATAAGAAGCCGTCCCCATCCAAGTCCATACATCTGAACCAGTATTCAATAGACCGCGGATGACGTTTATCTTCTTCTGATAATAAAAACCAGACGAATTCCGAGTAAGACATTTGGCCTTCTTTTCTAATAGTTCCGCGAGTGACTGCACCGCTGAATATGCGATCAATCATTCGTGAAGATATGGCTAAAGCAGTCATATTTGAAGCTTTTATTAAAAGTGTCTGTTTTTCAATTCATAGAAATAAATAATATGAGAAAATACTGACCGGAATCGTTGTGTCGACTTAAGTCACTTTTACTAATGAAGAGATCGTGATCTTTGTCCAACTCCCAGAACTTGCAATAAATAACATAAAAGTGTTCATAAGAAAAATAATCAGTTATTTGATTGATATCGTCTTCATCTTCCAAAAGAGAGACCACTTGTAAAAAGTTAGACTTTTTAAGTTCAGGTAAAGTAATTCTACCAGACCATGACTTATTAACACAATAATATATTCTGGCGATAACTGTGTGCACATATCGAGAATGAAACTCTTCGGCTTCTTTCAGAAAAGCTAAACCCGGATGCGTCTCAATAACGTCCTGAATCATTGGCCCGAAATCGTCCGGTAGCAGATAATTGCGTTCACCACCAGTTAATATCTTTACAAAACGCGATGCGTTGTCATAACACGAAGATATGACTCTAATATGCAATATATTAATCAATTACAATACACGACTACTTAAATAATAGCCAAACCATAAATGTCTTACTTTTTCCAATAGTCGACAAATGCATCACAAGTAATGACTTCCTTTTTACCATTTCCATTGTTTAAAGTATTATTATTTCCGGCGACCGCTCGAAATACTGGTTCTTTCCAATATAGGGGTAAACCAACTATTTTTAGGATACCGGCAAACTCTTTACGTCCAGCTATTCTGGCAGGAAATCTATCGAAAACACTTGTGATGCGACGGATTTGTGTCTCCACTTCATGTGAAGAGTAGGGTCTGCCCAATGGATAGTAAAATCGTGGTATTTGTCCTGCAGGACACGCACCAGTCAGAGAATTAGACCGCGAAAAACGTCGCGATATTTCATTCTGCAATTGGAATTGAAATCAGTTCTCATCATCTAATTAACAGTTACTTTAACTAAGAATAATTGTTTTGTTTTGAGTCATACAAAACAATTAAAGCCATTGTTTATTTGAAATTCATTTGAAGCAAATAGTGTTAAAGTTGAGTAAAAGTAAGAGCAGTAAAAATACAGCTCTTTTGTTAAAAAGAGATATCAGATTACTTTTACAGCTACTCTCTATTCTGGAGATTTCTGCAAGAGTTGGATCCGATTAGCGGAAAAGAAATACAGACAGAAAGTAAAAGCTAATAATAAAATAGATGATGTGAAAAGTAGTGATGCGGTAAAACCGCTAAGAGAGAAAAGGCTGAGTAGCAAAAGTTTACATGACTGAGAGAAAAGTTTAAACTTAAGCGTAATTTTGGCAGAGAAGCACTTTTTGATGGTGTGCTGCAGACAACCATTTAAAATATAAAGGTATAATTGGATATTTTTGGCATCAAATTTATTATTTAGTATTAATATTGAGAATTATAAGAACAAAGCAATTGTTCGGGTAATTAACCCGCGATGGGCGTTGTGACAAATATGACATGTCTATACAGTTTCACCATTAATAATAATTATTCACTAAACTCTTTTGTAGATTTTATTAAATTTTGTTGATATTCGATTTTTACATTTAATCATTAAAAACAATTTGTATTACTGTATAGATATTCTACGGAGAACTTCCTCATTGCTATTAATAGTACTCAAATATATTCACTTAACACTAGCTCTTAATTATCTATTAAACCATTGGAAAAATTAATATTTTTTATACTATGTGAGAAATAGTCCACTTTTTAATTGACACGAAAGCTTATAAATAAATGTGAATTTTTAACCAAAATTATCTTAATTGTGATTTATAGCACAGTTAAACAGGAAAAACACAAATTAAGAGATAATTCCTACAAATATTAATCTTAAATACAAGTAAAGCTTTCTTTTAGTTTTTTCTCAAATTTTTTTATCTCAATTATGTAAAGAGACTAAGTTTTAATGCTTATGATGTATTATTTATTTTGCATAAGTCTTTAATCGCATGACTGGTGTTCTATTTTCCCTAAAGAAAGATGATTTTGCTTTTTCATCTCTTTTCTAACTATTAGCTACTCGTTAAGCACTATTTATAAATCAAAATTAAAGCGCAATATTGGACTTTTTCTCTCTCCAGAGGTTCTAAACTTTAGCGAACAGCTAACAGTTATTTATAACCAATAGTTTCTGTATTGTCTTATATCAATTTTCATTTTTATTTTTCTCAAAGAACTCTCTTATTCAAGCACTTATTGAAATTAGAGAAGAAACTCCATTATGCATAAGTAGGACTAAAACTAGATTTTAAAAAATAAGTTATATTACTGTGCAAACAAACCTGAATATTAGAAACTCCTGCTCTGTAAACATTGATTTTCATACTGAATAAATGAAGTTTACTATCTTTAGACACTACGCAGTTTCAATGGTTTCAATTTCTGACAAAATATGATTATTGACTTATGATTATTGACTTAACAAATGTTTTAAAGATTTTCAAGCTTTTAATATAAGAAAACTTTGCAAAAAGCAAATGTAAAAGTAACAAAAAATTAGCACTCAGTCAAATGTTATGGAAAATATTAAAAATCATTTGTGTATCAGATAATCTTTCATATTTTAATACCTGTTTATTGTCAGACAATCGCATCCATTGATTCAATTTATTGGGCATTTTTGAGCCACTTTTATCCGAAACTTTAACTTTTGTAACTGAAGTCTTTTCAGGACATTTTTCGAAAAGTAGCACTCGTTCAGCAACAGATCCTTTTGCCAAATAAGGTTTAACTGGTATTTGTCCGAACACCAGTTTTCCGTTAACAAATTTTGGTTCAACCGGTTTAGCTTCAGGTTTAGGCAAAGGTCTGGAAAGTGTGATAATTCTAGGTTTGGGCTTATCATTAGCGGGCTTTGGTTTACTAGAATTTCCATTTCCAATAACTCTATTATTTCCATTTTTCACAACCAATTGTTGGTCATCTTTTGTGCTCTTTCGAGAATTCCTCTGAAGTATTGCTTTCTCATCATCGGTCAATTGATGGACAATAAAAGATTCCATCGATGTCTCGGGCGCTGATAATGGACGAGATTTGCCATTGCGTTGTTTGCTGTCATTATTTGTATGTTGAGCTTTAGTCGTAGAGTTTGGAGTAGAAGTAGACACAGTTTTCACAGGTGAGGGTGACATTTGAACACTCTTTTGCAATACATTTGATGGCACAGTGAACGAAGAAGTTGATTCAAGTGGTGTGAGCACGCATTTGGAGTCAATAACACTAAAAGTTGGCGCAGATGCAAGTGTGGCACTCTCTGGAACTGATGCGAACGGCAATGATGGCGCTGATAGCGGTGTTATTTTGGGATTTTGCGAAACAGGTGTATTCTTAACAATAATTGTTCGTTGTTTTGGTGCCTCATCTTTAGTAATATCTTTTTTATCATCACTTTCGATAGGCTGAGGGGTCGGACTCTTTCGTAACTCAATTATTGACTTATATCTAATATTAAAATGAAATAATTTTCATTTAGGTCTTAAAATTTGAATAATTTTGTAACCATTTTATATAAACTATTAATCTTTATGCATATATTTTTATGAGCGCATAAAATTTAATCAAAATGAAAAGTATAGAACTCATTCACAGAGTGAATGTGCAAAGGGCTGCATATTTTAGTTATTTTTTAATTTCAATCAGTGACAGGAACTACTCATTCGTATTTAAGTAAATGATTTGAATTTGAATTACTAGTAGTTCTTATCTTCAAAGAGAAATAGTTTAATGTAAATGCACTCAATTGTTATCTAAAAAGCAAACTTTTGACGAAAACTTTTTTGTTTTCTTCTTTAGAACTCTCGTTTGACAACTCAGTCGAGATTTATAAGCGAAAAATTTTCTATTACTTAATTGGGGCCAAAATCATAATAAAAGCAAAGTTCTGAATGTTTTTCATATGAATTTTAGTTTTTGTTCAAATTTAGAGCAAAATTTTCTTAATAGTAAATCATTTTAAAAAAACAGATATTTTGAGAGCAAAAAAAATTTTTAATTTCTTTAAAAATTTGAAGCATAATATTTCACTTTACACATCATTCATAAGCTCAAAAATAGTGACATTAAAGCAACAAAATAGCTGAAGAGTCTAATTAATTGAAATTGAAATGTTCTTCTAATGGGGTAAAAAGGAAAGTCCTTTTCAAATAGACTGGTAATTAAAAAAGAAGCACAAAATTGTTTTGACCTCAATTGTGTTAATTAATATACGCGTAGAACATATCAAATATAGACCTTAAAAAAGCAACAGTTAGTGCTTTAAATCAAAAGTTGAGGAAGTTTTGTATTGAGAAAACTTAGTTTAGAGCAAAACTTTAAAGAATATGATAAAAAGCCAATAAGGGCTCGTTCACATAGTACGTACGGAGTCATGGGGGGGGGGGGGTTAGTCAAAAGCGTACAGGCTGTTATGTTCCCATATGTTTA
>JAQGCH010002620.1:0-12252 GCA_034699485.1 Nanhermannia elegantula
TGTATGTATTGGTCTGCTTTCTAATGATTTAAAGCTTATAATAAATGATTATTAAAATAACGTAAAATAAATAAAATCCTCAACACTTTACAAACCTTTGAAATTAGTTGAAAATGTAATTTTAATTAACTTTGATTGAGAACTAATAAGTAATATTCGTGAAAACACTTTTAACTGACTTTAAGCGTCATTAAGTAATCCCATGATTGAAAGATTGGAAACTATGCAATACTTGAATTTCATGATAAGTTGAAACTTGAAGTAACAGGATAATACTGATATGGAGTGATCCACACAGAGCGCGATTAACAAATTAACTATTTTGAACCCATTCACCCATTCTCACACATTTTCATGTTTTCACTTTTTCTTAACCTCTTGAGTGCAGTGAACAGCTTTTGCTTTACCCCCATATGAATGATAACAGATTAGATGTTTAGTTACCCAACACAATCATATTTATAAAAGTATAGACCGTAGGACATGCATTTGGGTGACCCCCTCCCCCTTCATTGCTTGTGCACTATGTGGATGTTAATGTCTATAGAGTTGATGTTGATCTGATGTAAACATACCTATTGAGCTCATGTTCAGATAGATACAGTCTTAGTCGGTGTTAGTTTAGCATAAATTGAAGCCTTTTTTATGGTGAATGTGAGATGAGGTGTAAACTTAATATGTACTGTGTATTGCAGTATATTGTATCTGATTTCCAATATGATGTTATGCAGAATAAAGTTATTCAAACTTATAAATAGGGGGAAAGAAAACACTTATTAGCGATAGAAAAACAAGGAAAAGTATACAGTCTATCACTGTTTACAAAAGCGCGATCCGTTCCCATAGTAAAGCATTAGTATCGGTAGTTTTCCGTCGGTAACTTGGCCACTGGTCAATGGACACAGACTTTTGTTATCATTTTATTTGTTCTCAGGAACGCTGATTACGAATATGAAATCAGTTTTTTAATAGCTATTACCGTTTTCGAGATCTATTCGGCGACAGACGGACGGACAGAACAAATCTATAAGCGCTCACTTTTGCAAAAATGAAAGTCAAATTCAATTATGAAAATCACCTCAAAAGTGAAACCATAGAGAAAATAAGTTTTTTACACAAAATAACTCAAAATACAACTTATAATTATTTTTGATAAATAAAGATAATCAATATTTTGAGTAATAATCAGCTTATTCTTGATTCTAATGTTAAGCCACTGGCACTCAAATGTGATTCTAATTGAGTGGTATTTAATGCAGTAACACATGTACTGTACTTTTCTCATAAATTGCTTTAAAGTTATCACATTTGATAAGATTGTCATACATTAAAGTAATTTTCGATTATTTAAGTTAATAAAAGGCGATGAATATAATCTTTTTTTTACTAACAAAGAAATCGTAGATTGTATTCAATCATCAAAATAATAGTTGAGAAACGATATCAATAAAAATAATTACTTTTTTAATAAATATATTAAATATTGAAAGTCATGTAGTAATAGAGCAGAGTTTGCATTCACTTATGAATGTGAAAAAATACAATTCATTTAATAATTTAGACCAAAAGCTTAACAAAAATAAAATTATATTTAATTAATAAAAAGTTAGATTCAAAATAATAGAGAAATTAAATATAATAAAAGTTTAAGTCTATTACTGAAGAAATATATCCTCCATTATAATGAGTCCACTGATGTCCGTCTGAGTGGACATCTCTCGAGTGGATCTTTTGGATGCTTCGTCTGAAGACTGTTCTGTTACACAACCACTGTTTGGATCCAAGCTCTCGATGTCGTGAATGAGTGTCACATAAGATATTTCATGCAAATGAGTGCCACTTAATTGGCTTTCATTGAAGACTATGTTATGAAAAGTTGATTCAAGTGTTGAATTCCACTAAAAATACAATTAATAGAAAAACAATTATTGAAAAACCAATTATTAGAAAGAAATTATTATTAAATGATAGGAAAGGGTTGACTATTGACTCACTTCTTCATAAGTGAAACTTTGCCTGCATTTCAATGCATTCAAAGCACAAATCAATTGCTTTTGCAGATCATTAAATGTTTTTGCGTTTGAAGTGTTTGTGGTGTTGGACAACATTTCACTTCTGATGCCTTTCTTCTCAACTAAACAGCAATTATTGGTTTCAGTGTCGGTCAAAGTGTCGGTCAAAGTGTTGGTCAACTCTTGAGGTCTTCTCAAAGAAGTACCACTTTTGAAAACATTTTGATTGAGTGCAGACACAAATTCATTGCTTTGAATGTCGTTTTGATCGCTGTCTGAATAGTAGACGTCTTCCACCTCTTCTTCATCACAACTCAAGTCTTGCAGATGTGCTGAATCGGACATCTTTTTGGAATATATGGTATTAATAATAATAATAATAATATAAATAAATAAATCTTAAATGTATTCAAATCTAAAACAAATATAAATATTAATAAAATTGATATCAAATGGAATGCATTTCTTTAACACCTTTACGACACTTCATTGCCATTGAATACGTGCGCATAAGGGGTGGGGAGGGGTGAAAAAGGGGTGTGTCGTCAGTCATGTTTCCAATAGAAGCACAATTATTGCTATTTATTGTTAAAAAGTTGAGCCCAACAGACTTGAACACGCCTACGAACTTAGGGACAGTTGAGTTGACCCAGAGTTGACCCTACAAGACATAGGGTCACACTCAAGGCTGGTTAAGCCCCTATTAAATTGAACCAATGCTTATGTTTATGCCGAACACTTGACAGTGGAATACAAAGAGATGTGATTTGTGTATACGTTGTATCTAAAGTTGCAAATTATAACTCAATAAACACCAATCCTATTAAGTTAAGGTTAGGTTAAGTGTATTTAACGACAGACATCCAATCAGAAGTATTTTGGATTATTAAAACCATTGTTATGCCTCTGACCTTTTGACCCAAAGCACTGCTCTATTGAGATTACGATCTTCTTGGGATAATTTTTTGTAATTCAAAAGCTTTATTACTTTGCAATTATATGTTTAACTCTATGAGAATCAGGTGATTATCCCTATGCAAGTGGCCCGCAATGCAAAAAAAAGAGAACTATTGCTATAGACTTACTGTATATACAGTACTGTTATGTTTCACTATTTTTATTCATAAAGTTTGAGAGAAAGTCCAAAAATTATTAACACAGATAAGAGCTAATACACGAAACGATTATTATACGGTACTTATACTACTGCATGAGTGGTTTGACAGTCATTTTTATTATTAATTTAATATTTCTTTCAAATCCTTTACAAATAAGCCATTGAACAGATCGTCTAATCCTAATCCCTATTATAAATGGCTCTTTCAGGTGATATCCAACAATTCCCAGGCGTTCAATTCGGTGCCACTGTGTTTGTCAATGCTTTGGGTGAAGTGCCGGCTCAGCCAACAGACTGTCCAGTATGTGGTATATTGAGAGTAATTGATGGCAGTTATGAAGATATTCTTCATTTGATCGGCCATTCGAGGAATCAAATCGAATATCTGTTTGTTAACGATATTCTTCGAGCAACAGATGAAGTCAAGACTCGTCTCAAACAATTACCTCAAAGACTTCCCAACTCTTTCCTAATAGAAGATAATGGAAGACTATATGGTGTTGTCATTGATGGCAGCGGTCAGACCAGAGTTGTTGGAGTTGTCACTCGTGTAGTTCCCGGACGTCATCTCGATATCGATTTCAAATCAGTTCTTATCGATAAAGACGACAATTGGATGTTCTGTAGTCTCAAAGATTTTGATATAAAAGAAAAGATATTATTGGGAACTCTGTTTGGAATAATAAATAGAGACGGCTTTCTATTCCTTCAAATAAAGACTGCTGTCGAAGAGTTGTCTGAATTAGTTCTGGTTCTAAACGGCGGTTATTATCTTATTGAAAATGCGAAAATTGATTGGATTCGCCCCAAAAGCAAAGAAGACAGTGAAATAATAAGTTCAACAATAGAAAGGAATGAATGCATGATCTCCTCTCGAGGCTCTTGTGTCAGAAAAGATAATGGGTTCGAAATTTTTGGAATTCAAAATTCTATCATTTGTTTCAAAACGCTTCAAGAGATGATAATTAAAAGGAGACAAAGCCATCCAGACCTGAATTCTAATGAATATTTGGCACAAAATTTAACTATAAGTGAATGGTCTGGTTCTCATTCATCTCCTAAACCTATAGAAAATTATAGAGAGAAGGATTGAACTAAAAGACTAAATCAAAGACTATTTCCTAATTATTTAATATTTGTAAAAATGAATGCAAAACTCTTATCTATTTTGAAATTTTTAACTTTAATACTTCCAATGTTTAATTCTAATTCACTTTTAGTTTGATATTTGGTTTCTAACAATTACTGGCTATTAAATTCTCAAACGTTTATACAAATAAAATTTGATTAACAAGAATTCTAAACATTAAATCTCTTGACACAATCAAAATTCCTTAACCCAAAAAATTGATTAAAACTTTGTTTGTGTTATCACTTTATGAGTTAAACTTTAGAAACTTACTCTCAAAACCACTGTTAGAGTTAGATTCTAAGCAAATAACTTATACTATACTTATAACAATCCAACTAATCCCTCTTTATATAACCCTAAACGTTAATTTAATTTAAAATAGACCTGATTTCAAATTTATTATAACTAAATATAAAATTTGTAAAAAGTTTTCAAATTTGAATTAACTAATGCTATAATCAATATTTAATTCATGTTCATTAAATTCATCTTTATATAAGACAATTGATTAGCTTTTAAGAAGCATTTCTAAAATAATAACAGTAAATATTCGTGTTTTAGTGCAATAATTCCCTATTGAGAAGAGAAATGATTCACTTTCATGGAAATCAATCATAATTCATATTATGTCAGAAGTATTTTGCTGTGCACTTAAAACTGATGCATCGCTTTTTGTTTATGCTACTGATGTATAGTTTGTTCTAAAATTATTGAGCCATAAGTGGAATCTATGAGAGAGACGGTGGAATTGTGCATACAGTACAAACTTCATAGAGCATTGTTATATTGTTGAGTAAACAAATAGTTATATAGCATTTTCTAAATTATTGAACCTTAGAGAAAATATTGTATTGATAGATATGATCAGAAACAAGAAAAATTTCTGATTCCTGAAGCTCTAAAGATTCTTCATTTGATTTAAATGCTACAAAAAAATGGAGACTTTAATAAACACTATAAACTAAATACAGTAGTGTGAAAGTTGAACTTTCAGCTAATCTACTAATTGTCTCAATAATACAGATATTGCAGTAAAGGCACGTACTGGAAGAGGCTTAAACACTATTTTCAAGTCAAGCTGCTTTCCCGAAAATTCATTAAATATATGGCTTATACATAGCGCTGTCACCTGTCCTCTTTTCGGGAGGACAGTCCTTGATTTGGGGATCTTGTAATGTTGTCGAAAATTTAAAATCCTAAGCCGGAATTTAAAACCTAGAACCGGAGTCTGAGTCTCGATTAAGGACCTAGTGACTTAGTGTGAGCCTAGATTTTGAACCTAGAATATGAGTAAACCTTTAAGGTTTTTTGTTACACTTTTCTTAACAAAATTTTTATTTTCCCAAATATATTATGGAGAATTGTAAACCCAACGGTTATCTAATAAGGGAGTTCCCGAAAGTGAGTCTTGAATCCAGAATTCAGCTCTATATCAAAATATTAATTACTTAATTTAAATTAATATTAGTGTACTATTTAAAATAATAGCTATATCTTCGATTTTTCCTATGCATGGCCCTCCCCCAAACCAAAAATTTATAGCTACGCCATTGATTTGATATAAAATCGAAATTTTGTTAAAATACTTTATAAATATTTATGTAAATCAATGCTCACTAATGACTGGCAAATAATTGTATGGAATTATGAAAATAGCATTATTTAGAAAGTTAGGATTTGAATGTCGTAAATATAAATAAATAACTTTCAGTATATTTTCAAATAAAGAATTGAAGCCGAAAATCGAGAGAATACTTACATTTCTGTTTCATGTCTTGCTTTTCATCATAAGTTACATCAGACATGAGATGAACATTATTTCTAACATTAATATTAGTTATGATAAGTTAATTAGATATATTGGGTCCTAAAGGTGTATGATATGTATGCAGTAATTCCCTAATGAGAAAAGCAAAAGAATGCTTAACTTTTATGCCATTAAACACTGCTCGCTTATGTTTTATGTCAATTTTGGTCTTAACTTAAAATTGGTGAATTCTTCCAGGACTCGGACACATAGTACGTACTTCACCAAGGGGGAGGGAGAGTGTACAGAACCCATTGGACGTGATATAAGATCTATGTATGCACAACATTTATGCGGATTTAAAACAATTAAATGCATTTGTTTTAGAATTTTTATTTAATTAATAATGAAGAGCATAGGCTCACGCTGAGCCCAGGGTAGCCTAGGGCTCCCACTGTTGAGCCTGAAGAGCCTGTTTGCAAAACTTCACAGGAAACTGTCATAATGTGATATTTTATTATATTTTAATCCCTTATTACAATTATATATAAAAGTAAGTCTAAAACTAAACAAAGTAGCTTTCATTTCAAACAAAGTTATCAATAAAAATTATTTTAAAAAATATCTTTACTGTATTTCATTTTTAGACTTTTTATCAAAATGATAGGTTTTATTCTAATTAATTCTGATTCTATTAATTTTATTCTAAGTTTCATAGCTTTAGAATCGCACTTAAGCTCAGCTCAAGTTTTCGAGTCTAAGCTCTTCAATAATAATTAAAATTAATATTTTTTCCATTTAGAAATTGCATCTCAAAGGACTCAACCCAATTATCACTTATCCTATTCGATTATTATTTCCCAACAGTACAGAAATCATTTTTAATTCATTTTGTTCAGTTTATTCGAAGGGGGCCATCAAATATGCACGTATGAGTTGGGTGGGGTTTATCAAAGAGTACAGAGAGAGGCGGGACTGAAAATGATGTAATATGTGTACGAGCCCTTATCGATCAGAAGATAATCAAAATGATTCTTATATAATACATTATTCAGTATGTTATAGTTTGTGACATTTCGTTCTTATCCAGAATTATTTAATTCTAAGAAATCGATTTCAACCTGCAATATATCAATAATTTATTTAATAATGTTACATTGTACAATAACAATAGAGTTTTAGTTGTGACTAAAGCCTAATCACACAATTATAAAAAATAATTAAATTGCATCAATTGTTTTATTCGTTATCCGAAATAAGCTAATCCTAGAACCATAAACTTTAAGCTTCATGCTCTCTAAGCTCAGCCCATGGGGCTTGAGCTTAAGCCTCAAATTTGAAATTAGCTCCTGAACTGGGCTACAAGTGTAGTATTCCTTTAATTATAAAGAAATGTCTGATTTATTCTTTAGAACTTTATTGAAAAAATAATCCTATAATTAAAGATCAGAAATCTAATTAATATCTGAAGGATGTAACAAACAATCTATTATTTGATTTTATTAAAAATGGTTCTATTGCTGTATTAACTTTAGTTATTACTATGGATTATTGTAAATATTTTTTGAATTTATTTTTATTTTTTCAGATGTGACAGAACATAATAAATACAATTTCAACAATAAAAGCAAATAAAAAGTTGATAGAATTTTATGAAATGTGTGAAATTCATGGTTTACTTTAAGTTGAATATCATATTCTGTGCGATCTTTGAAATTAGAGCAATAAAAGTGAAGAATTTATTTAACACAATATAGAAAGCATTCATGCGATAGACTTCTCAGATAGAATTCTTAATTCATTTATGACAGAAACGTGTGACAAAATTTTTGTTTGCATAAGAGTTTGCAAACTTCAGATTATTTTCATATTTAGAAAATTAACATAAAATTATGACACAACTAATGAAAATTTATGTTAAAAACAGCTCTTATTATAAAAATGACAATTATATAATTAAGCCATAAATGTTAATGAGGTTTTGTACAAATAATCTTATAGTTTAAGGCACTTTTGTTTACATATTATCTCAATATTTATGCATATTTTTCATGAGAAAAATTAACAAAATCGAGACAATTGTTTCATTGTTTGTTAATATTAGTCTTAAAATAAGAGATAATAAAAGCAAAACATCTTTTTTGCAATCAAAACATTTGAGATCATCTTATTGAAGAAAAGTAACAAAAATCCAAAAAAAACATGAAATATAGGAATATACTTAATATTGAACTTTTAAATAGGTTTGAATAAATCTAAAATAAACGAATAAATCATTTGATTTTATCATTTTTCATCAAAAAGTATTTTGATGCTATTGCAGTGCAAGAGAAACATAACATAAATATACATTTAAAACGAAAAAATGTTTGAATAAACAATTCCATTAAAGTACAGAAAAATACGACTCGAATAACACTAAAACTTTAAGACTTATTCAAATCTTCATCTGTTACTTATTAAAGAAAATATCAGGCGACTGAACATTTCACGCGAGATGTGATAAATTGAAGATCAAAAGCAATATTATATATAATTCCAGTATTCTTTTTGAGTTGATATCTCGTTGTTGTTATTCTCGACTTATAGCGAAGTAAACTTTGAAAATGAGAACGTTTTTTGACAAGTGTTTAGCCTTTGACTGATGTTTGATGACTTTTATGATGATGTCCTTTGAAATTATTCATAGCGCTGTCACCACCCAATGAGGCGTATAAAGAAGAGAAAGCAGGTGATGGTAGGATTCTGTATATGAGAGAACACATTAAAAATGCACATTACCTTATCATTAATAAAATGTTTCGCTTTTTTCGGGTGGAGATAATATTCAATAATTGATATGCATTTAAATTGATGAACACATTAAAAAATCAATCAAATGCTGTGCTTTGAGTTTTAGTTTTAGTTTTTGTTAAAGGTTTTAAAATGAGTTTTAATGTTTCACATAATTCATATTTTATTATAATGCTTATGCTTATGATTACTTCACTCTTATATGAAAAGTTCGTTTGTTTTGTTTGTTGGAGTGAAATATCTTTTGATAAGTAATTTGTAGAGTAGAATGATATCTAACGTAAAATCAATTTATTCAATAGAACCATATGTTACTAAATGATACATTTATGAAAGTTCAATACAAGTTTTAGTGAAATCACTGCTAAAGAGTCAAAATTGTCAACAACTGTCACCTTATGAGCTATCTTTATGTCAAAACTTTTTCACATTCACCGGCAATGTTTCTGTATATATTAAATTTTTTATGCAAGTTTGTCTTCACTGATTATTCTATCAATAACTTTGCTATATCAGAGCTATACCAGTATATGAGAGCTCAGTGAAAGCTAACTTTAAAGAACTGAAATTTAATGTATATGTCAGTATATGTATTTATGACATTTAAGTTACTACAGTCACCAATAGTTAACAAATATATAAAATGAAAATTTGACAAAAACTCTTAATAAAAAAATATAGGTATATATAAAAAATTACAAACAAGGAACCAAATATTGCATAATTGAAAGCTAAAATGTATTGTATAAGATTAGTTATGAATGAATAGTAAAATAATTAGATTTCAAGTTATTGTAATATATAATAAACTAAAATTTAGTTATATTTAGTATTTAGTTAATTGTTACTAATAAGTGAATTGTGAATAAGTGATCAGTTAATATAGAATTACAGGCTAAACCGTTTAGCCTGTATTTGGGTTTGAGTACTGCTACATATAATTTTCAGTATGGATATCACTATAATTTGCGACCAATATTATCACTTTCAGAGTCACTTCTTTTGATAGTGTTTGATGTGTTGGAAGACAAAGAGTTCTGTCCACGGCCTGTAAACATTGACATTGAAAGATGTGTTGTCAAAAGTAAGTGAGCGCGAAATGAGGATTTTCGAGGTAATAACCTATAGTATGACAGCAATAAAAGAAATACATTTATAGCTCATTTATTATAGCAAATATCGATTATAATGCCTCATATTTAAACTTTTGTTAATTGATACCAACTTTTCTTGTGTAACCCTTTTTTATAGTATATAACTGTACATTAAATTAAAGTTAAAAACGCAATCATTTTAAAAGTTTGGATATTTAATAGACAGCTCTTATTAAACTTTATATATTTATAATTAGTTTTTTATTCTGATTAAATTTTCATTTCCTATTAATTCTCAAATTTATTGATTAAAGAATTCTTAGTGTCCACTAAAGTGTATATTAGAGCATAGAATCTGAATCCCATTTATGTTGGGAATGGTAATTGGATTGGGATAGGATTGGGATTGAAATTTTGACTGATGAGATTCTATGGGATTGTGAAAATGTTTTATTCCAATTTTTTAGATAATAAATGTATAAATAAATGAAAAATAAGCCTAAGCTTCCACTTGAAACTAAGTTTATAAACAGTTTAGTACATTTTTTGGCTTAAATTACTTTAGATAAACAATGGATGTGAATGAATTCCATAGAAATAGTCAAAACAAATGCTTATATCTTACTAGCTATTGAGCCCGTTCAGAAGAACGGGAAATTAATATAAATCTTAGGTGTTCTGCAGTATAGCTGACGCATTGTTGAGACTCGCGCTGATTTTCCTTTATATCCAAATGTGTAAATAGTAAGTTAAGGTTAGGTAACAATAATTTGTGCGCTACCGCGCGCCCAATCTTAACCAAAATAAAAGATGGTAATCATGTTTCAACAATGCGTAAGCTATACTATAGAACACCCTAAATCTTATCCATTACTGCCATTATACTACCTTACTGCCTTCTACTACCAGTTATAAAATCTCAGTTCCTTAGACTTATTTCGGCGAAATTACCCTATTCAATAAATTTGATACTTTGTTAAAATTAGCCTCCCAAAACCCTATTGATAGCATTGACACACCCTAAGCATTGCATTGGTGGCATGACCACTCACCCGAAGACATATTGGTGACATGAAAACTCATCCGAAGACCAATTGGTGGCATAACCACTCACCCGAAGACCTATTGGTGACATATTGGACATGATTGGTTGAGAATAAAATTTTCTCATAGAAAAGCATTGGTGGCGTAACCTTTACTTCGGTAACTTGGCCACTGGTCACTTTTTCGGGAAAATGAATGGTCAGTGGCCACCCTTCAGATGATGCTGATCCTGAGTATATCATTGGTTCGGTTCGATAGTGGCTAGTATACGCGTGCATAGACGGACAGACAGACAAAATCCTATCATTATTATATAGATATTTGAACTATGCTAAACTTAAACATATGTGCAAACCAAAGCCTCATAATAATGTAGACGTCACTCAACACATTGAAAAGCATGAGTGGCGTAGCCTATAATTTGCTATCTCGGCCACTGGTCACTTTTCGGGGAAATAAATGTCCTCTGCAACTGTTTCAGGTCATACTGAGCAAAAATACACTATTTGTTCGGTTCTATAGTGGCCAGTATTCGCGTTATTCCATCCACAGAATAATTCCTGTCTTTATGTAGATTTTTCGTATTTAAATCAAAAACTTAATGCCATAGGATTGGGACTGGGTTTCATATTTTAAATTTCAATGGGATTGGATCTGAAAATTTTGCGAATTCTATGCTCAGTGTATATCTCATAAAATTGTAAATTCAAAGCAAGCATAACATTATTAATAAATCAAATGTAAAAAATAGTTCACATTTTTCTGCAATAAATCAGTATTCAAATAAAATAAAAATTAAGAAAGATTACATATTTTATGATTACATTACATTTTATGCTTTATGCTTAAGTCAAATATTGAGAAAGAATTAAACTCAATCTGAAGGATTATGTCGTATTAGCTTTAGTCGCAAACAAATTGATATAAAAATTGAATACTGTATAAAAACATTGATAGAATTCTCTTTAAAATAGATAATTAATGGAAAGATTATATATTCATTTGATTTTCTTTGGCAGAGATGTAATTATTTTGACTAATATTCGTTGTGACTTAAGAAACTCTGTTTAATATTTAATAAGTTTGAATGGACTAAAAGTGTATTTGAATGACTTACAGGTATGTACAGTTCCGTGCATTAAAAAAGCATAGTTTTAAGAAAGATATATACTTTCAGGTACATTAAACTGAGTCTCTTATGATAAAATGTTTCAATACTTATCAAAAGTTAACTTTTAAAATCAAATAAAAATCATATTTTGAGTTCAAAAAAATTGCAAAAAACTGAACTAAAGATATTGTTCAATGAATAA
>JAQGCH010002621.1:0-12252 GCA_034699485.1 Nanhermannia elegantula
GTTTGATTATATACAGATTATATATAATGTATTTATTATCAGTTGACACAATTTCATTTTATAGCATGTGATATAAACTCGTCATTTGTTTAATCACAAGTTTTCCTTTTCGTTTCAATATTATAAATGAGGATATAAAAAGTCTATTTATATTTTACTTATTTTGATGAAATATTAAAATGTATTTCTAATGTGAAAGTGCTTTAGTACAGTTATAAATCTTATATAAAACTGGCATAAAGTTGTGATATTAAATGGATTTTGAATAAACCTTTAATAAATATTCATTAAAACAAAGTTAGATAATGCATACAACAAATTATTTTGTGAAATAAATTTTATTTTAAAATGCAATAAAACTATTAGAAAAATAAATTATAACAAATAGCGGGGATTGTTTATAAAAATTTATAGATCATTGATTAGCAGTTAATGAATTAAGATTCAATTAAAGATTACCGACAAAATGGGATGACCATCATATCTCATATACACTGTATTAAACAAAATACAATTTAAGATTTTAATATACAGCGGAATCGAACTTTATTTTCTGAATTTCAGATTTTTCTGAAGGTTTATCTTAAAAATGTTCAGACTATTATTTATTGAAATAGATTAAGTTTAATACATTAAGTTTGAATAGCTAAACATTTTTTGTTGGTTTTAATAATTCAATTTTTTAATAAAAATCAATGGCATTGTTTACGTTCAAGTTAACCCTTCATAGAGTTAATTTTAGGTTAGGTATTAGTGCAATACATATCTGATATACAGGAAAGCGAACGTGCTACACTTCGCCAAAATAAAGAAAAAAAATAGTCAGTTTTAGGGTAAGCGGGCCGCGGGTACCTCCTTTGACCCACAGACTATATAGACTTTATATTTTAGTAAAAAATAATTTATATTTATGAATGAAAGCTAAAATGATTGATTCCATATATGCTGTTTATTTCAGAATTCTTAAATTATAAAAATTTAACCCAATAAATATGTATTAGGGTTAAAATCAGGCTCTTTCAAGGTCAAAGTTTCAGGGGGGGGGGGGGTAGCTTCAAATAATTCAGAAAATCATGCAGACCTAGCAAAAACTCATTGTTTTTGAGAGACAATTTTCATGATTTTAAGAATTCTGGCGGGGTCAACATTCCCTGACCCCTCCCTTGAAAATGTCTGGTTAAAATGTTAATGTTTTGCAATACTCTTTATCTTTAAGTATCTTTATCCGTGCGCGAAGGGGCTTGGCGAACCCTGCTTATAATATAAGTGGATAAATTATTTTTGAAAAATGAATGAACCCTTTATCATTTATATTCAGATTCTAAAAATCAATACATATGCGATATAATACTTATAGATATGCGTGTGACATTTTGGATTAATTTAGTCACAAACCCAAAGCTCTCAAGACAAGTTTACCTACTCTGGTTGCATAAGTCTGAGAGCTCTAGGAAATGTCCTATTTTTTATAGCTTTTAATTATTACTTATACTATATGACTATACTTCTGTTTTTTGCATTGACTATTATATACTTTTCATAATCGAGGTAAAAGTTTTATTAATATATTAAAGATAATTATTTTCATTAATAATAATTTATGCTATTAGTAATATTGTTAATTTATTACATTAATAAGAGTAAGTTTATAATAAAATTTTGCTGTATTAAAACATCAATTATTTCAGAGATTTTATAAGTATCCAAAAAAATATTTGACTATAATATAGAATTTAACACACTATCAATTACAGATTTCCATTCAAAGATGTCTATGAATATAATTTTTGCATAAATTTAAGTAACTTTGAGTAAGTTTTCTTTTTTTGCTCATCTTTCCAGTGCAGTAACAATTTTTTTGTGGCAGACATAGAAAACCCCAAATAAAGAGTATTTATTAATTTATGTAACAACTCTACATTAATGCTTTAGGTGGCGGACCCATTTCGCCACCAGATAGGTCAGGCACTCCATAACACTCTTTTATTCTCGTAAGATTCTTGACCTCTTTGCGAAATTTTGAGCACATCCACCAATTTATGAATGGGTTACATAAATAGTTTGAAATAATTATTAAAAACCCAAAATGGGATAAAATTGTATAATCAGATGAATTTCTATTATTTGTTTCAAAAGTATAAAACTTAAAATTATTCGCGTGAAAAACAAAATTGCATACTATGAACGCAATAATAGTCGCAATCATTTTTTTGGTTGCTCTCCAATAATCTCTATTTTTTGAGACATTTGTAGATCTGATACCAGAATCTGTTTTATTTAATAAATAATTGATAACATTTATGTAACAAAATGTAATTACAAGAGCAGGTAATGCATATTGCATTACAAATAAGGAATTATATGTTATTTTTCTGAATAATTCGTTATTAATTATAGAATTTTTAATATAATTATCATTATTCCAACACTCAATTGTCTTGTTTTTGTAATCAAAAATACAAACTTCATTTTTTATGACGAATGGTAACGACAGTACACAACTTAATAACCAAATAAATGTCAAAACACGTTTTGTAGACAATTCGTCGAATGGATTGTTGAGTTGTGAAAATACTATGAAATAACGATCACATGCAATAACTGTTGTCGTAATGGATGACACGTAAAGTGTAACTGCCAAAAAATAACTTGTAATTGAATGGATTGTAACAGAATATTTTTCAATAGTTTTGAGCTTTATTAGTAAAAATGGTATGAGTAACAAAATGTGAATGATATCAGAAAAAGCTATGTTTGCCATCAAAATCATTTTTCTTATTTTTGTTCTTCTATTTTCTCTCTTATAAATGTTGAAAACAACAATACATATGAGTACGTTTGAAAGTAAAGCCAATATAATTAAAATTATCTTCATTGATACGAATAATAGTATCAATGAATCTAAGATGACTGCACTCATGATCAATTTCAAATTTCTAATTATTTTGGAAAAATTTATTATTTGAACATTTTAATAAAAAATAATCTTTTCTCAACAATACAATTTAATAAAATGCACACAAATTACAGGTATTTAAATAAATGGACAAGTCACTTTTTATGCATTGTATAAGTTTCGAACCTCATTAGAGGAAAATGTTAGCATAATTCCAACTTTGTATTTAACAATTTCTTAGTTTATTATCACGAAATTTATGCTTTAATGCATAAAATATTCATTAAAAGCTTTTGATAGTATAAGCATTTCACAATTTACCTACGTAACAATTGCACTCTATGAAGGAAAATTTTTATTGCATTTTCTTGCAAAATATTTAATTGAGTCCATTGTAATAAAATGTTTCATTATTCGATTAAAGAGTTAACTTTAGGTAAATCTAAACTTTTGAAAAAGTAATAAAAATATTGTGTCTCATTCATAAAATTTCCTTAATTCATAATTTAAATTTTAAGAATTTTATTTTTCTTTTATTTAATTGAAGGTTTAGCTTTAGCTTTGAGATACAATAGCTTTCATAATCATTTTTCAAATATTAGCGGTTTATTATCTTTGAGTTGGAACACAAATACAGTATAAATAAGTGTATAAACATGTAAATACTTAATGCTCTGCTATTAACTAATTGTTTCATTTCTGATATTTTCGATAATTATATATTCAATTTAAAAGTTAAGCCAAATATATAAAGCTTAAAATACAGTCCAATATACAATGTATATAATTCACGAAATGAACTAAAATATTAAAAACATATATAAGATCTATTGATTATTTGACAAAGCATTTTAATATTTATTGGAATTACAAAAATTATGCACAATATGTCGATCTCTAAAGTTTATTCTTTATTATCAGAGTTCGGCAAAATAGGTTAAAAATAGGTTAAATTAGTAAATTGGTAAACAAACCCTTATACTACTTCTTAAAGTTTCTATCAAAAAAACAATCTAATGAGTAATTTTTAAATATCTAGAACTTTTCTCAGCTTTAATAAAAGTATTATACATAAAGCAATGCAACAATAAATAATATCCATTCAAATATGAATATTTATGTTTTACTTATGTATTAAAAGCAATGAATCATAGATTGTTTTGTCATTAGATTGTTTATTGATATAACTTTAAGACTTATTATAAGGGTTTGTTTCTCTATTTCCTAATTCAACCTAATTTGAACCTATTTTGCCTTTCTCTGCTCATAACCTATGAGTGTTATCTCGAGTATTGAGTATAGCCTACACTGTTTAGGTATTAGTAATTAACCCTTTATATTTGGGCTGCACTTCGACTCGCCTAAAAAATAACTCTCCTAATGATAACTCGCCTGAAAATATCTGTCCTAAAACCTATTTAATATCCTTGAAGAGTGTATTCCTCATCCTTTTGTTTAAACAAAAACCCTGCTTCTAACTCCGCTTCAATAAATAAGTAAAAAAGACAAGTAAAATAATTTTTCACATATGGCCCATTATAAAAATAATTTTCAAAATTGAATATCAGGTTTTCCCGTAGGGATATCAGAATGATGTTTGGGGAGTTATTAAGTCGTGGGATAAACTTTAATTTAACCATCTAAAAACAAAATTGCACCCAAGTCCAAAATGAACCTTTTTTGAATCTAATAATAAGTTGAGTCAAAACCTTAAGGCTTTTTATCAATAGATTCAAGTTCTGAACCTCATATCATTGAGTTTTCCCATATTTTCTGCTCATTTTTATTTAGATCAATGAAAAATTCTTGAGCATTGCATTTATGTTAGTTATAGTCTTTTTACAATAATGTTAAAAAAATAATTTTAAGTGCAGTTTTTCCTGAAATCTACTCATTTATATTATAACATTTGGACTTATTATACACAAAATTGTGACTTGAAATCTAGTTTCAACACTTAAACAACTGTCAATTTTAATGAAAAATTAATTTCCAAACAAACTTCTCATTTTGTTTGAAATATGTTTTAATTATTTATAAGCATATAAATTATCATTAATATTTTGGTTGAGAATACTTTCATTCTTTGTGTTAAATTCTTCTTTATTAAGATCCCGCGAATCCTTTTCATTAATTATTTCATCAACACTTTGACATCTTTTAGAAGTTATTGTAGCGACAAATTTGCAGAAATACAGAATATATTTATAACTGTATCTTAAATTTAATTTTAATGCCGTAATTTTGTCTTAAGCTTACAGCTCAATGTAGATCTTCGTAACATTCTGTAGTAGTGCATGTAGTGCTAGTGCTGTGCAAAGTAATGTTATATCTTGAAATAATATTTTGTTAGAAAGCTTATACTATAGAGTTTTTGCATTTATATAAGGAAACAGCGGCAACAGATGTAAAAATGCCTTCAGAATTATGCTTAATTATACAATTATACAAAAAATCATTTCTTAGTATTTTAATGTTAACTTTATGTATTAAAAAACTCAAATAAACTTTAATTTAATGTCAAAATAAACTCAAATTCACACAAATTAAAACTATTAAAAAACTTAAAATTAAACTCAAATAAATTGAATTTTTGAATTTCAAAAATGTCTTTTTAATTACAGAATGTGATGCCTATCAGAAAACATTATGTTCTAACGACGAACAAATAGAAATGAATGTTCGCAATATATAATTTATATATAAAAAGAAAATAGATTAAACTTGAATGTTTGATCAATATAATTAACTATATGATTTGTATTTACTACCCATGTTCTATAAATTTAACGAACTGTACTTTTTAAAATACCAAATTAACATATATAGTCTGCTTTAGTTCCAAAAACAAGAACCAAATTGAAAGTTGGAACTGAATCAACACTACAATTAACGTAAAGTTATTTATGAGATTTAATTTCATTAAATTTTCTTAACCCTAATAATAATCACAATTATTGGTCAAATCCTTCGCACAAATAGATGTCCCTCAGTATTAAACACATAGTTGTCTAATAATTTATTGATAACTTGTTTGTCGTCACAAAATAATAAATACAAATATTTTAACGTCTCTGCAATCCAAAAGGTCTCCATCAGGTCATTGGGGCGAACATTACCTGCATTTGTCACGTCATCTATCGATGTGTATCCGCCCGAAGACACTTTTGAGTGTCGTTCGAAAGCTTGAAATACCTGTAAAACAGATTCAAAATCAAAACAAATAAAAAACAATTGACTGAACATACAGTCCATCCCCACGTCCTATACATATGATTGCCTGTGATGTGGTATAAATAGAATAACGACTCAACAAATTCAGGTCTCAGACGATTATAAGCATCTTCTGATCTGATCTGAATCTCTTCTTCATTGTCTGTTTCGCCAAAGTATACGATTTCTGGTGAAAGACCAGTATTTGTCATGTTATACATCATATAACAGGTTCGCGCCAACTGTTCAGCTATAGAAAGGTGTTCAGCAAATGGTGAGTCCAGTGAATGGCCATTAGTTTTGGGCCCTTTTATGACTTCGCGATAATACCCGAGCGCTAGTGTTCCAGAAATAAAACAAACCAAATGTTCCATTTTTGGGTCAAACACATTAAAACCCAAAAATGAAGGCTTTATTTCTCCGATAAATGTCATTTTTAAGGGTCCGGTAGTCGTACGTATAAGTCGTTTCTTCATTTGATTGATTGCCTTTAAATAGTCGTCTTTAAGCCAATGAACACCCGTTTGTATGTATTGCTTAAGAAGATATTCGTAATAAGAGTCGGCGCGACCGCCAAAAGTAATCGTTGATTTTCTTAAACGGCCTGACATTTGAATTAAGAATAAAATAATTAAAATTTTGTTGAAATTAAAAATTAAAGTTTTAAAAAATAATTAATTATAACCTGTAATCGGATTTATAAACATAGGCAGTAATGAGTGACCGCTTTCAAGCGTTAAGTTATGGATATATTCTGATGTGCGAAATGCAATTTGCTATTGAAATATAAGTTATATATTATTTAAATCATTTGATTCTTTTTTGTATTTATTTTAATCTGAATTTTATGCCTCATATTCATGAATACCAGTTAAATGAGATAATTCTCTAAACTCTATCTGAACACTCGTCACTTCAGCCAGTGTTGTATCGGTTGACCAAATGAATCGATTAATCAAATTGCGAGTCTTTGGGGTTTTAAGGTTTACTTCTTTGAATGGAACCAAATTATTGGGTGTATCGAAACAGTGTATTAATCTTTGGCCCAAATCTTTACATTTTATTAAAACGTTTGAGTCATTTGTCAAGTGATACGCAGATAAGAGTCCGCCTCAAAGTGATAAATATATAATTGAAAGTATTTTTGCATAAATAAAAATTATTCATAGATCTTATCACTAGAGCATGAATAACAATAATTATTAAAGAGTATCAAAGATAGAGAGAGTATATTAATAATACTTTTTTATATCTATAATTATTACCCAATGCTCTTATAGTCATTTCAAAGCAATTTACATCTTCATTGATATTAAAATTGAGATCATTTTTGATCCATTCGAGGGCTTCATTATATTCTAAATAAACAATAATTAATTTTAACTTTTGAAACATTTAACACTAAAATGCTATTTAGATACAAATTTGGTGTATAGAGTATCTTAAAAATAGCTGAAAATTACTTATTCATAAATATTTTTCTCTTGTCTGAATGGGTCAAAGGTCAACTTTGATAAACGTAATTTGCAAGTTCTTTTATAAGATACAATACATTTGTGTATATGCGAGGCTTTTAAACCACTTTCTGGTTAAACAATAAACTTTCATAAAACAGACCTCTCTCGAGACCCATCATTATAAGTGTGTCCAAAGAGTCTAAAATAGTGAGTCCGACGCCAAACCAATTATCTTTTGATTTTGTAATAGGTTTCAAATGGTCAGAACCCCAGGCATGGGTTCGGTAAGCATTCCAGGAATGCTTCAGAGCATTGATTATCGCTTTTTGTTCTTTATTTAAATGTCTATTAATTGATTGCCTGAATGTATCGGCAGATAATCTCTCAATAATTGGAATCAAATAATCGCCACTTTTAGTTTCATTTTGCAGTTCAAAACTTTTTTTATAATTAAAAATGTTTTCTTCATATCGATCACTAATGGTTACGATTATTTGATTAGTTGTTTCTCGAGTTTTGAGGAACAGTTTATTATTTGCTGCGATTGACTCAATTTCACTGTAATTTATTTTAATAACAGTTACGAATAAAATTATTACTATTCCTAATATTAAGTAAAGCCTTGTACGTCTTGGCAATGATATCATTTCTGCTAAAATTAAATTATTTTTAATATATATATATATTTTTAATTATTAATCATTATTAAAAGTAAAATCAATTTTCTTTAAATGAAAATTTTTACTATTTTTTAAACTTTATGTTTGTATCTTTTTGACCACTTTCTACATCAAAAATCATTATCAGTTAATGAGCCATAAAGTTTATTAATATTAAACTGACAAAAGATATATTTTTATTAAAGTAAATGGATTATCACTATGGCTACAAAGTTTATTAATATTTGAATAGAAAGCTTTTATAGTGAAAATCTATAAACACATTTTATACTACGGTATAATAAAATCATTAGAATTGACTTTTATAGTTATTAAATTAATTCAAATATTAAAATTCCTTTATTGGCCTCAGAACTCACCCGTCAGAAAATTCAAGATGTTTTATTGGTATTATTTTATATTTTAAAAATATAATGAATTACACACCAAATCTATATTTCAATTTTCATCCTTATTTTTAGAAGTAATAGTTGAAAGTAATTTCACAAAATATAACATTAAAATTCTCAAAAAAGACCAACAAGATTTGATATTTTATAGTAATGCTAATTTTATTCTATATACAATATAATATATTAGAATACATATTGTTAATTATTTGAAATATAAATATTAATCGCTAAGCATTTGACACGAGCAATAAAAATTTAACTTTAATAGTGGCTAACGTTGTTCCTTTCTTTTATCTTAATAATATAGCACATTCTATGTTGATAAAAAAAAAGATAAGGTAATAAACGTTAAAGCGCTGGCGTGTCTGTTGCTCCGCAAATTTAATTATTTGATGTTAACTGGCAAAAGAAATTTATTTAGTAAATGTAAAAAGTTAGAAATACCATAACTTAGAAACTTAGCTTGTTGAAACTACCTTTTAAACTTGTGTTGATTCTAATTAAAGGACTGAAAAAATCAGAAAAATCTCATATAATTTTTTGTAGTTGTTCGAACACATATTTGAATAATAAAATTTAGATATCTTGCTTTTTTCACAACTTTAAATAAGACCACAATCAGTGGGATATGTGGACAATTGTTTCGATTGCTAAGCTGCAAGCCTTCATCAGCACAAGTGATCAAATTATTCACTTTTGGCTTATTAACATTTGCTTCATATCGGATGAGGAGAGAAAGAGGTCAATTTTTGAGGGTTAAGGGCACTTAACTTGAGAGTTTTTGGTCAATTTTTGTTTATTTTTATTTAAATTTAGCTCATCTTTCATATAATTTGAGTTTAACTATTTATACAAAAAAGAATAATTTCTGTATTTAGATACAGCCACATGTATCAGCCACATTTCTCACTCTTTCAAATTGTTGGCACGGTAAATTCACATACGGTACTTTAAATAGAAGACTCTTTAGAAAAATAAAATAAAATTACAGTATAGATTGCGATATTTTTTTCTTCAGAATATATTTTAATTGAGATCATTTTCGTTTTTAATCATTTGAAAAATTGGCTTAGCTTTCGATTAGCTCCGAGACTAATCGTCGTCAGAACACAACTAACCGCTTATTATTTGTTAACAATTTGTCACTGCCTTTCACATCCTATTGCTAATAAGTTTCACATTTGAAAACTTTTAATGGATTAAATTTGTTTGAAATTATCTCTTGAATTAAGCCGATATGAGTTTTGAACTTTGTTTATATAAGCCTTTCAATTGCTTTTAATAAATTTTAATAATGCACATCTCTTTTATTATTTAAATTTTATTAAATATTAAACTGTAATCAAATACATAATTTTATATTTCTTAACTATAGCTTAATATTTTTAAACTGTAAATGAATCCTAATTTTTATTTCAAGTAGGACGTGAAAAATTTTTATAAAAATTCTGTGAATCAATGGTTCCGAATCAAGCACTCTAACCACTCGACCAGAGTCCTGTTTATTTAGTCAGTGTTTTAAAATTAATATCTTTTGTATAGTTTAAGAAAATGTTAAAATTAAGCATGTTAAAAGCCACATTTAAATCCAATTTTGAGATAAATTAATTTTTTGACTTATTTCCTATAATAAATAAATAAAAAATGTTAATTTTCATAAATCTCATGGGCATTTCCATTGTGAATCTCTTTTTAAAAAAATCATGTGACAAATCAATTTTAAATTTGAGCCCAGAACTTAACCCCGAGTTCCTAATCCTCACACCTTTTGAAATTATCAATTTTAAACCTTTAGGCGTATTATAAAACTTTATCTCTAACTACATTATGAGTTCACTTTATCTTTATTCTGCAGTACAATACAAAAGGGGTATAAATTAATGATTGAAGTTTTAAAGTAAATTTAAGTTTTATTAAAATATTTATTAAATTACATCATTTAATTTCTTTACAGCATATAAATTGTTAGGGACACACAGTTTGAACATCTTTTTAAAAACTTCTACAGACCTACACGTAAACCCCCTAAAATCCTTGGTGGGGCATTTGCCCCTTTTGCCCCTATGTAGCTACGACCACATTTATTAGGGAGCGTCCTTTAATTATGTTACGCATAAATGGGCTATTTTTTACCCCCACCTTTCCTATCTAATGCATCGGTTACGCTTAGCTTTGACCCATACCCTCCCCCTATGGTTTACGTTACATTATTTTATTAAACAACAAAATACATTACTTCCTACTCACTATTAAAATTTCTGTGTTTTCTCTTCAATGTATTATTATTACTAATTTTACTCATTTTTAAATAGCTTACAGTTAATAATTGAATCAATATTTTCAATTTATGCATGCAATGCTTATATCGAAAGAATTTTCAGTATAGTGAATAATATTTGTGGTGACAAAAGAAACAGAATATCAAATGAAAGCATTAAATGCAGGGTTGTCCAGGGGTAGGGTTCAGGTAGGGTCTAGAGTCTAGACCATCCAAGATTCTGAGATTTTGAAAAAAGTATACCTTGGTTCCCCCTTTGATATTTTTATCAGCCTTTTTAACTCGTGTCTAATAATTAAAAGTGTGTAAATTATAAGCAATCACATCACCCAGTATACTTTACTCTAATGTGCAAGAATATTTCATAAACATGTTTACTACTTTGATAATTTCTGAGATATGATAGTCCCGATACTTACCCAAAAACCTAATACTAAAAACAGAATATTCATTGTCACCAAGGATAGGTAGTAGGTATGGCGTACACCAGACATTTCTCGGTGATTTTCTCTGGGTTCTCAGGTTTTCCTCCACCACTGGATATTGGATTAATATTAAATGAACACAATTATCTGTACCTTCAAATATAAAAATAATATTTGCTTACAATAGTCACTATTGAATAGTGGGTCTATTATTAATACTTCTGAAAATTTGAGTTTGAACTTATTGTGTATATGCTATTACTCACTTAGTGCCGAAATAAGGAGTTGCTATTTTATATTATTATCTATAATAATTACATTTAACATCTTATCTCAAGCATTAAAAAACTTTATTTTATTAAAATGTAACGCAAAAACAATTTATTAAACTTAATTTAACGAATAATTTTCATATTTAAAATATGGAATGTCATTACCCATCACTATTCGATGTGGCGCAGGAAATGTGTGCAGCATATCTTTGATGGAATGACTTGATAGTTAGGCCATTCGCATACGTTCCATATTTATTTTGTAGGATATTCTTTGAGACACTCTTTTGTCTTACGACAGGTTCCTTCCGAGCTTTATCACTGATTTTGAAAGTTTTATTTTCTGTAGATTCTGTTACATTTTCAGTTGGAAAATGAATTTCTTCTCCACATAAGATCACTTTGAATAAAATTTAATATCGATTATAAGTCAATTAATTTTGAATTTCATCAATTTTATTGTATTTGTTGTGAATAAATCAATTAGATATCAGTATTAATTTTAAATAATAAAGAGTAAAGACCAAAGCCCATAGAGATCCCCCCACCACAGAACAACATCATGAGTCATATATCAATGGAAAGTCCCATCGAGTACTATAACTTTTCCTTTTAGACCAACTCGATCCGTCCACGGAG